>JAPMOB010202541.1:0-11519 GCA_029875015.1 Lepomis gibbosus
ACACACACACACACACACACACACACACACACACACACACACACACACACACACACACACACACACACACACACTCCCTGGCAACCAAGCACTTTTTTTCTCAACAGCATTGCCTTGGAGCAGGTTAATAAACCTAAACTTGACTATCTTGCTCTTGACACCAGTGTAAAGAGAAATTTCACATTCTAATATGGAAATTGTTACTGATATCATTATCAGTTATCTAAATGCAAAAGACACCAGAAAACCTCGGGTTCAAGGTCAAATTATATAGGACTCTTGCCTGAAGCTAGTATTGATTGTAATTATCTTTCGGCCCGAGGTGAAATTGCAGCTAATTTGTGGCCCAATTTTCCTGTATCTGTTAGCTCTTATTAGACCAACTTGCTTTTTTATCCAATAATAACTTGCTGCGGGCAGACACACTGACCGAAATGCGGACAAATCAGTTCAATATACAATTTAACTTCCCAATCAGCCCGTTGCACTTTTCCTCACTGACATTTACTTCACAGTGTGCTCTGTTGCTTGACTTTACTAATGTGTGTGTGTTTCACATGTTGATACACCCCATGGACAGACATACTAAACAGGCCTGACACGGTGCAGTACAAGACCAGAAAATGGTGCAAACCTCATTTAGACATATAATTATCAACAAATGTAAGGGAAGACCAGCAGAAACACATGCTTGTGATATGTATAACCCTTTGTTAGAGAAATAATAATAAATGCAGTTTTTAGAAATGTTGACACTGAGCATCTCAATGTGCTTAACTTTTAATAAACGCAGTGAGTGTGTCATTGGAGTGAAAATTAGAAACAGACACACCAAAGCAGTGGTTGGCAATAGGCGGCCCACGGGCCAGAACTTGCCCATCAACAATAATGTATGGCTCGTGGCCAGATTGCTTTGATAGCAGAAAAGAAAAAAAAAAATTGATTGTGGCTGGTCATGAAATAAATTTTAGTCATGACAGTTACTCACATAATTACTTCCTCTTAAGAGATTTTGCCTCAAAAGTAAAAGCGCAAGAACATTTTTTGCAGCAATACTTTATGTCGAGTTTGTTGGCTTTCTTGACAAACCTCTGAAAAAGCCGTCAGTAAATGTATGATTGAATTCTTCTGAATTTCCTCAGAGAAATGAAAATAAGTGTCCATAGGGTTATGAATGTCGATCAAACGCCGGGATGCGCACCCACAATGCAGCATTAGCATTGCACTGTGAGCATGTGCAAAAGTGTCCTTATAATCAATTTGTTTAACAAGGGAGGAAAAAAATACCTGTTGTAAGTGTGGATCGATCACACAAACCTCAAACTCACTACTGACTGAGCTAAACGTCCAGATAGGGATTTAAGTATTTGAAATAATTTGACTATGTTCTGGCCCGCCATGAAAAAATCTGGCCCAATGCCAGACTTATTTGTTAACCCCTGCACTAAAGGGTCCTAAGGGTATGCTTTAAATGAACTAGTTCTCTCCGAGTGCCAGGTGAATATGTCTAAAGGCAAATGTTCTATCTGTTCAAATGGCTACATTCAAAAGTGAGGCAAAAAGCCTGTTATTCTAGACAGGTGTAAGACGTGATAAAGTGTGAATGTAGAAAAGTATCTCCTCCAAGTCATTCATAGTGTTGCTCTGCAGCTTGCATGGTGTTGGAACCATGAAAGTAACGGTAGAATGGATTCTGTGAAGTGTGAAAAAAGAGAGGACAGAACGAAAAGTATATGTACTTTCTCACACCTGCCCAACCAGTGATGGTCACTTTCAGAAAGTTGGGGACATGGGAAAGGAGTGGCTTTCTGATGCTGTTCGAGGATCTGACAGCACTTTGAAGCATGTGGACACCTACAGGTTGATATACAGCTAAAAAAGGGGTCATGGCGTAAATACAGAGTCCACTCATGTAGCTAGATATCACGTGGGCACTGTAAGAACTGTGATGGTTAAGCTTGGCCTACTTGTTTTTTTGCTTTCTGATGCCAGTGGAGAAGAGAAGAGAAGTTAAAGAAAGGCTTAGCAATCTGCTCCTTTTCTGTTTCACACATCTATCAAAGCCATATCCACTGCAAACCTACTGCTCGCTGTGATTGCACACCTCTGTCACAGTGAATAATGACGAATAAGTATGACAGAATGGTTTCATATTTAGTAAATTCGTATTTGTGTGCTCATATCACAAATTGAATGAATTAACGCAAACCCAGTTACTGTGGAGACTGTTATTAAAGATTAATACATCCTGATTAGTTAGAATGTATTTTTCCTTTTCCTCTGGCCTGAATCCTTAAATTGCCCAATTGAATTGATAGTGATTCTTTGTCTTGCTCAAGGACACTTCAGCACATCCTCTGGTTGGAGAGGAGGAGGTGGTTGTGTCCCTTGAATCTCATTAGGATTTAACACATTTTCCTTTTTTTTACCTATTACACCTCAGGCATTTTTGCTTTATTAACATCATGATTATAACACTCCTGAAGACATGATCTCTTGAGATAGATACATAATGCTTTTTTAATCAGTCTCTCGCAGTACTGGAAGTCTGCCGGTGATGGTGTCTCTCTCTTGACTCCAGCTGTGTTCTGCCAAACAAGGCAGTAGTCACACTAGACCTCCTTCCTGCTGAGAGCCTCCAACCCCCGGGACCCCCCACCTTCACATACTCACCTCACTTACCCCTCCCACCACGACAAATCAGCGGTGGGTCCACAGCAGTGATAAAGAAATCCCAGCTGTTCAAACAGTTGGAAGGAACACTGTGGGGGTGGATGGAGGAATACATCAGCATATTTACTTTAATCAAACTTCATACACATTAACAGACCAAATAACTGGAGCAAAAACCAAATGTCAGATATATGGCTGTCGAAATTAAAACTGGGGCGCTTTAATTCTGCAGTGATACTAAAGCGAGTCTATTAGTGTTAGCAGCTCCTTAGCCTTTATGCAGTACCCAAATCACCTTTTAACAGATGGGTGTACCAGACTCTAATAACATATTTTAATAAATAAAAACATTAACTAAAATTAAGTGCTGCTAACAAGCAGCTGACCCTCTGTAAAAAGATATTAGATATTAGATATGAAATAGAATAAATATTGATCTTATCTTCATTTACTTAAGTTAATTATTAAACTGCAGTGAGGAAGAAACTAAAGGAAGGTTTAATTCAAAAGAGGGATTTTTTAATTAATATTAAGTAAAATGCAGCAATTTCACTAATTCTGCTTTGGGCTAGGACAAACTACCTCATTACCTATGAAACAATCCATCATGAATCAACGCAAAGTTAGAAAAATTAAACATGCATGCAGATGTTTAAACCTGCTGCCTGCAGCAGTGGAAATTAGTTTTATGGCACACTTGGCAAACAAAGCTGCCCTCTTCAGACCCCAGTAGACAGACTGGAAAGTCCTCCCCCAAAACACAAATAAAATCCTCAATCCAGAAGTGGAAAATAAGTGAGAGAGAGGAAAAAAAGAGGCAGGCAAAAGGAAAAAGAAAAAGAAAGGTGGGTCACACACTAATAAGGGTCACACGTTTGATCCCTGTAACTTGTTCATCAACAGCCTCAGGGCAAACCAGTGAAATAAATCCTGTTAGTAAAAGTCAAATTGCGCTGGTAGGACTGTTTGTGAAGGTTCTCAGTGGTAAGACTGGTTGGACCGTGGTGTTTGTGCTGGTGAGGGCTTTGTTAAATTTACAATTCAAAGAACACTTGTTAGATTAAACCCCATAGCTGTCAGGTTAGTGATGGGTTAAAAGGGACAATGCTGAAAGCAATGTGCTGTTAATAGGTGATTCATTTTGAAGAGTCAAGAGGAAGTGAATGTATCTGATGGGAGATAACTGGGAGAAATCTGTGGGACTCTATGGACCCTGAAATGATTTATAATTTTAACTTTGAAACATTGTAAACACTATGCAAATAACAATTGGTTGAGATTATCATTTGGGGAACACCCCTTCCAATTGTTAGGACAGGCCAAATCAGCCTGATTATTTGAGGTGTGTGCTCAGCATTGTGGAAAGCAGGAGGGGGACGGAGAACCTTCGCAGCACCCCAGACACTCTGATTACTCAACCCTGCCCCCCACATAACTTTTATCCTCCACAAACCTCCCGCCGCTTGCCTCCTGAATGAGTGCCCTCCTACTCTCACCTCCTCTGTTTCTCCAACCTGACCTATTGTTTGGTGACTGATGATGCACAGCATTTAGGCAGCTGGAGCTTTTTGTCTCCAGAGCGGCAGGAGGTACCTGAGCAGCCACCCAAAAAAACCAAACAATGTGTCTATGTATGAGAGGGCAAAATGTTTATGCATGGGTATAGACTTGAATTGGACACTAAAACACCACAAGTAGCTGTGTTACTCTTTACAGCGCTAAAAATATGAAAGCAGTATGGAGGCAGTAAACAAGATGAAAACAAGAAAAAGTTTCATCCTACAACCCATCACATGATATTTTAGACTGATCACCACTCAGGCAGTCTTTGTATCCTGCTGCATCAAGCCTATACTGTGCTTCTAATTGCCCACATATTCTTTCCAAAGTACCTGCCAATATTTTTCACTTTAAACCTGGCAGAATACACCAAACAAAATCAAATTTTATTTACTAAGTCAAGATGATGGAATTGCTACCAAACTGTGGCACTGGATCTGCCTTTGACCTTTTGACCTTCAAAGTTTGTTGGCTTCTCACCAAACATAATGATATTTTCACACAGTCACATTTACTCGTTTCCCAGGTCACCGCTGCTCGTTACAGCTGCTTTATATAGCAGTAAATGGTTATCTAGCAGTGCTTCCCAAGCCCTATGTCTGCCATACATACATCAGATGAGTTTACGTGCCCATCCCTTTCTGGTGAGATTGCTTTGTCAGCCACTGTTTCCAAGGTCAAGTATGAACTTTGAAACTCATAATAAAACAGTAAGACATTATCAGCTTTATCACCTAGTTAGCAAACAGTGGCCTGTTCACACATTCAGAAGATTCAGCGCAACATAAGCCTTTATTTGAAGTTGTGTTTCTGGCCACCTGGAAATGAAAGTCCAATAATCACTTTTAGCTCTGTTTTTGGTCTCCACCAACTGAGGAAAATACTACTAACACGACTAGTGACAGCAGGTAATAATTCTGTGAGTTTCTCACTTCGTGTGACACCTTTCACATACATGACTCCTTAACAGCTAATAAACTGACCTCATGGTAAGACTGTTTAGTCAACTATTGATTCTGAGGTCAAAAATTAACTCTGACTCTCAATTCTTCGGTCTTGCTTGGAGTTTCTATGGAAAGTGGATTCAATAATAAACTGAATAACTTGTTCCAACAAGCCTATTTGTGGCTGTGGATGTAAAAAGCAACAAGAGACAGGTGGAGTGTGTCTATGGATACAGCTGTTGGATGTCTCTTTACCCCTTGCACAGCCACCCTACAGGGAGGTGTTGAGGTGAGAATGCAGCCCTCCCCAGCTGCAGTCCCTCTGACCCAAACAGTCAGGGTCTTCACTGCCCTTGTGGAAACAAGCTGACAGGAAAGGTAAACATCAAGGTGTGGAAAGAGCCTCTTCCTTCGGTGGTCTCATCAGTCACACTGCCCTGCGGGGTTTAAATGCAGCTTTAAATCAGGAACACAGGCTGTAAACTTAAACATCAGCCAGCAGAGACGGAAACATGATGTGAGAGGAGATGTGACGATGTGAGAGCACATTGCTGCTCTTAGTGTGCAGTGGTGATTTCTGGTGCACAGTGACCTCTAGAGGTAGAGATAGTAGGGAGAGGGATCAGTTTGCTCACACTGAACTCAGTGTGCATGTCAGCCCCTGTCTGTACAGACTTACAGCTTCACCATATCTCTGTGTGCTTGTGTGCTTTTCTTTATCTAAATCTCTTCCTTAAATTTTGCCTGCATGCATGTCATCATGGAAAGAGAGAGCATCCATTTCATGTAGGTCTAAAAAATGTCAATGGTTTTCATCATAACTTATGAGTCTGCAAATGAGGACCTATACAACATTCCAACACCCAGTGATTTAAATAAGGCTACTAGAGTTACTTTTTCCATATTTTCTGAATTTAACCACTAACAAACAACATGTTAAAATATCCATAATTGTCCAATTTTAAATTGCCATTTCAAAAATATTTTCTTCAGTATTTTCTTCCTTTAGGTCTTTACATCACCAAATATTGTCTGTACTTTTGGCGATGAATTAGCTCCATTTATTATCCACCTTTTGCTAATTTTTCCCCCTGAATTTGTCATTTGGGGGTAAAAATTGCATTTTTTCATTTGTCATTTGTTTTCTGTTTTGCACCTGTTTCCTAATTCATTCTACACCGAGTAAACTACTGTAATCCACAACATATAGTCATACCATTCAATCTTAAAAAAAAGCAATATATTGAATGCATCTTTCTATATCTGCGTTATTATATTTTAGTATCACATATCTTCCGTCCTTGAAAACTTCAGGATAGCCACTAGAATTTATAATAGAGCTCAGAGAGTGTGTTTGAACAAGCATGCTGCCTGAGGCTCTAAGCAGGGTGCCCATTTCCAAATGTGACATATGTCCTGGACTAATGTTTTTGGTTGGCTGCTGTAGTGTTTAGTTGGACTTACACAAAGCCATGCTGTTGGCTGAACATTTATATAATGCAATCATCTATCACATTATTTCTTATGCAAATTAGATATTTCACATTTCTGTTTTTGAGCGACTTTTATACAATCCACATCTCACTTGTTTCAAATCTCAAATGTTCAATACAGAAGTAAAAAAAGGGATGTATATTTCTTGGATTCACCCTGTCACTGCTCATTAGAACCTTTTGATATTTTGTACATGCAGTTGATATATTAATGTGTTACTGCTTGTGACAAATACCAGTTTGTGTTTGGTGCACTCAGATTGCTGATTGAGATTTGACATTTTCTTCAGTTCTGTTGTGATTTACCCAACAACTGTGAATCAGATATTTGTGTTCTATCTCCAGGGAAAGGATTATATGCCGCTTGGTTGACTTTATCCCCCCCAAACCACATTGGGTAAACATAAAAATTTACAGTGGTTGTGCAGCTGAAAAAAACAAACACCGTTACTAGCTTCTGGGAAATTTCCCACAGAGAAATAGTTTCAAATGTCATATTTAAACGACACAGCCTTAACCAGGATGGAAAAGGTGGAACTATATGAGACTGCGTGAAAAAATTATTCTACCCTTATAAAGGAAAGAACCTGAACAAATTCTCCACTGTGGTTGGATTCAAGGGCAGCCTCAGCTCATTTATAACCTTTTGGATCCATTTTCCATACCGCCCCCTGCTGGTGGGATGTATCATAACTTACAAGCAGGACAGTGTTATCCTTGCCTAATTTGTATCACATTTTTGGAGGTGTAGTGAAGCTGTTTGATTTCTTGACAAGGCGGGAGTGTAAGGTAGCTTAGCTCCTTTGGAGTAAACAAAATAGTATTTTATATGAACAATTATGTGAGAGCTATTTACACCCGCCTCCAAGTATTCTAATTTCACAGTCACACAAGGCTTGCGAGAACGCCAAAGTGACAGCTATTTGTTTTTAGTAGGCAGTATCTTGTCCATTTAATCTCTCTGAACATATACAATTATTGACAAATTCTCACTGATGCCTAATGAGCACATTCTACTCTTTAAAGTTTCCTAGTTAAATAGTTTAATCAAAAATACATGTTTATTTAAAAAAAAAAAGACAAGCAGCAAATCCATGCTGAACACATGCATGTGACAAACAATAAACCACCAAACACAGAGCAATAAAAAAATATTAATAATATTTAAATAATATATTTAAATAATCCTTATTTAGGTCAGATCTATTCGAAAACCGAATATCGAAGTCTTTATGGAACATGCTGGTATAGCACGCTGGTTAACATGGTGAGCGTGTAATGTAACTACTGCTAGTAAATCTACTTTTTTTATGAATGTAAACTATTATAAAATTTAGAGCTACTTATGTGCAGTAGTGTTGCAATTTAAAACAGCAACAGTGAGTTAAGAGCAAATTTGAGGGGACACTACTGAAAACTCACTATAAGAAAAATGAGGAGTTGACTGGGTCTTTATAGTAGGCCTACTGATGGCCTACTAATTCAGTCAAAGACACTCATTTCAAGGAAGTGAGCATTTGTAGCCCATGGTTTTACAGTTAGATTTGGTGGGAAAGGGCTCTGGCAATAAGTGAGCTACTATCCCTCCGAATAAACACATATGTAGGAACATTAAATCTTGTTGACAATATATACAGTAAATACCACATGAGGTGGAGGTCGGGGTGGTGGCGGGGACAGCTGCAGCCTCGCTCTGTGCAAAGCGTCTTAACACTTGAGACAGAGTGAGAGCACTTCCTCTTCTTTTTGCACTTCTGTTGCATTTTAAACTTGTGGTCAAACATCTGAGTGCCTACAGCTCAGAGGGAATCTAACTTAACAAATTGGATTGTGGAGCTGTGGTAAAGTGCAAGCAACAAGCTGTTACGATAACTGTGATTTGAATATTCATAATTAGAGAAATTCTGATGCCTGTAGTTGTCAAAATGTTATACTAAAGGTAACATTGTAAAAGTAGGTGAAAAATATCCAACTGATCTTTGTTCAGTAGTTATTCTAGCAACAGAATTTTCATTATTTAATTATTTTAAAAAACTGAATGTGTGAAAACACAAATGCTCATAAAACAATTGCAATGTCTAGATTCTAATGTTTTATTTTATCTCATGGATCATGTTCATGCTACATTCTCCCTCCCGCTGGTCTCAAGCATACTCTGTTGTGAGACAAAAATCTATATTTTTCTTGGCTTCCCCTGCGAGCCGCACCTCTACCTCAACAGTGCAAGCGTCTGAAGTTTCTGTTTGGATTTTGGGAGCGTCAGGCTTCCATCCATTCCCGCCCTCCTGTTTATGTTTTTATCTACAACCTGAAAGCTTATTGTTTAGCCTACAGTTTCAAGCAGTGAGGTGCACGTGAATTCTCACAGTGTACAGCACATGATTTTGTTGAGATGAAACAAACTGGAAGGCAGCTTGCCATTTAGCCTGAATGCTGAAGAGATTGTATTGAATTAGACAGAGGTCTGATGTGGAAGCGATAAATCTGCTTTTAAGAAATAGCCTAGAAGATAGTCAAGAGACAAAGTTTGAAGCGTAAATCTATAGAAATAAAATCATATTGTCATGCTGTTCATGTACATTGATCCAAAACCGTACACACATACCTGCCGATAAAACTGATTCTGATTCTCATTAAATACCCTGATACCCTCTATCTTTAAACTCACACACT
Source organism: Lepomis gibbosus (assembly GCA_029875015.1). Classification (NCBI taxonomy): domain Eukaryota; kingdom Metazoa; phylum Chordata; class Actinopteri; order Centrarchiformes; family Centrarchidae; genus Lepomis; species Lepomis gibbosus. Next base: position 9,344 of record JAPMOB010202541.1, read on the forward strand.
ACAGAATGTAGTAATAGTAAAGGTTATTCTATTGTTTGGTAAATAATCAAAATGGAGTGTTAAAAAGAAAACACTGGTGGCTGAACACATCCCAAACGCTAGCATTTACACTAGCTACCTTGCTGAAGCTAACTTCCTTCATAAGGCTACACCAGCTAGTGCACATAATGTTAATCAATACATATACTTTACTGCATTCTGCTGTGTATCACTGTGTAAAATTTTTAGCCAGAAAGCTGACAAAGTTATCTAGCAAACTTGGAAGTTCACAGACACAAGACCTATATCTTGGACTTCATTGTATTGTAATTTTTAGTTGTGTGCTACTTTTATTTTATTCTGTTTTCTCAGGATGTCAAAATAACCAAAATAAACACGTTTAATTTTGTTTCATCAACTGAATGGTGGTAAAGAAAAAAATAACATACATTTTTTTTAACCAAATGATTGGGAAGGAAGAGTAGTCTCTCCTACGGCTTTATATTTTATTTTACACTCCATTTCAGTGATTTATTATTATAACTAACATATTTATTGATGAATTCAGATACATTTTAGATTTGTCTGATAACCTCTTGCTAAGTTAAATACTTCTACAATGTTTGGGATATTTGGTTGAATGACAGTAAGCAGCTTTATTCAAATATAAAATAAATCTGACAAAAAGCACTTGTTATTTTGCGTTTTTAAAACTCAAAAAGGGCCAAATCATTTGTGGCCAAACTGCATGTACATTGGTCTGAAGAACTCCTTAATTCTTTTGATGAAATGTGTTTCTCATAGATATTTAATCCTCCTCAGAAGTGAAAAGTCCCTGAAACAACATTTGAACCAGCATGAGGCACTCAAACTCTTGAGTGAAACCAGCCTAACAAAATTTCTTTTGTGTGCAGAGCTGTTTTACGGCAGAGGCGTACACCATGTGGAACAATTCATTGCATTTACATGGAGAACATTTTTGTGGCTTAGGAAAGACAAAGTATTTCAAATGTCAATCGTTTTCCCACCTTCATAATAAAAGGTGAACATGTGTACTCTTGTTAATGTGGTATCTAATAAAATACCATTATCAGTGTTTCTCGTTTTATAAGTTGACCGCTGAAAGGAAAGCATACTTACAGACTGTGCAGATTCAGATAAGATGCTGTTGCATTAAGTAGCAACACTGACAGTCCGGGCAAGATTCAGATTTATTATTGAGCATGTTCTCTCAATACTCAAACATCACTATTTCAGCCTGTTCTTAGCTGATGTATCCCCAAACTGTTCACCAAAACTTAGTGTTTGGACAATCGTGTTTATACATCCATCCTTCTAGTTGAACCAAGATGTACTTCCTGGAAAACGTTAATCCGTCATGTGGCCATATGCTATAATTCCGTTACATGAAAATGTAATAGCAAATACAGAGAGAGCATCACCACCAGAATTTATTCAGCAACCTTGCAATTTAGAAATGAAAATTTAATTTTTTCTGAGCATACAAAAGCTACAGTTTTCACCTTTAGCAGCACAGGGACGCCTGGAAATTACTCCAAAACACAAGGTACTATGGATAAAAGGGAGATAAGTGCAGTTCAAACACAAAGAGGCAAGCAGCCAAACAGAACAGTTTTCGTTCTTGATCCAGTTTACACAAATGGTAGACTAAAGTGTTAGATTGAAAATGACTCACACAGGGAATTGAAAAAATGACTCAGCGACTGTTCCGCTGATTATCTTGCAAATCCTCCTGAAAATGAATTAACATTGTTGTCATGAACAAGAGTGAGTCACTCCCAGAACCAAATGTTGGAAGAAAGACTAACTGCAGCAGTGGAAGTACTCAGCTCCTTTACTTAAAAGTAGAAAATAAAAGTGGAAATAACATGGTACAGCAGTATTATCAGCAAAATGTGCTTGTAATATCAAAAGTAAAAGTCTATTATGCAGAATAGTACGGAGCCCCCCTGGTGACATTAATGAAAAATATATTAATTTGAGGCCTCAAAATTATTATTTGTTGCCACAAATTATTAAGGACATTAAATAATTTTGTGGCCACGAATTATTAATTTGAGGCATTAAAATAATAATTCATGGGCACAAATTACTATTTTGAGGCCTCAAATTAAAAATTCGTGGCCACAAATTATTATTTTGAGGCCACAAATAATAATTTTGAGGCCTCAAAATA
>JAPMOB010202543.1:0-17293 GCA_029875015.1 Lepomis gibbosus
ACTATGCTATGTTAAGTCTTCATCAGTCTCCGAAACTTCTTCACACCTGAACCTGGCTCACAACAATAATTCTCAACACATACATTAATCTTTTAAAACACAAGATCACTATATTGCAGGCGGGCCAGTTTGACTAATCTACAGCTACAGTAACATTTAATGTAGAATAAATGTGCTGGCGGACTATGGAGCAAACATACACTGTTTTGTTTTTGTTTGTAAAGTGCAATATAATAATAAAATCATTGCAAGTTAAACGACATCCCAGCATCCACCTGTCTCCGGCTGCAACAGTCCTGAGGATGGAGATAATAACATAATTATGTATCCCATTATTGCGTTGTTGTATTCTGTGTACAAAGGTGAGATTTTCACTTGAGTATGGCATGTAAGACATGATAGATAATGATTTTTGTGACTGACGTTGTAATTCTGTTGCTTGTTTGGGTCAAAAAAGTAGTGCTAGTATCAGCAATCAAACATGAATGTGGGACTTGTTGCTTGGTAGATGCAAGCATGCCTTCACTTCTCTACTTCTGGGAACAAGCTATAAAAACAAAAAAAAAGAAACTGAATTGGCAAATTATAGCACTCTGAGCCACAAAAATGACAAAACATGGACTGGAATTACTTTTTTTACAGTCCAGTTCAAATAAAAAATGGTGCACTTTACAATTCTAGAAACTGTTGAGCAGCACATACTGTACTTATAGCAAGAACACCCCACCCCCAGCCTTACACTTCAGTGGAGAGGAGTATAGCTCTGCTTTTTCCACAGCGCTTGGCACATTTATTTTCATCTACAGGACTGGGTTGGTCTGGGTCGCATTTATTTTATGGTACACCAATAAGACGTTATAAGTCATACTTTGTATGAAATCAGACAACAACTACAAATAATGTTTTTTATTAAACAAACTCAGCTATACCCTGATTGGACACTATACACCTATGTTATGTTGTAATAGAAACCATATATGATGCTGTATTAGACCCAAAATATACTTCATACTTAAACACTATTTTCCCAAATGATACCTTAATTTGAAACCAAATAGGAGATCCTAAAGCACTATTAGATAGCATTTTACAAGATCATTGTCAAATTACACTGAACAAAATTATAAATGCAACAGTTTTGTTGTTGCCCCATTCATCATGAGCTGAACTCAAAGATCTAAGACTTTCTCTGAGACTATGTACACGAAAGACCTATTTCTCCCATATATTGTTCACAAATCTGTCAAATCTGTGGATCTTTGCCAAGATAATCCATCCACCTCACGAGTGTGGCATATAAAGATGCTTGCATCAAAACTCCAGACCACGTGTAACCACTCCAGCCCAGGACCTCTACATTCAGCATCTTCGCCTCCAAGATCGTCTGAAGACCAGCCACCTGGACACCTGCTGCAACAATATCTTTGCATAACCAAAGAATTTCTGCACAAATTGTCACGAACCATCTCAGGCAGGCTCATCTGCATGCTCGTTGTCCTCATCGGGGTCTCAACCTGGCAGCAACTTCGCACAGCCATTAAAGAGGAGTGGACCAACATTCCACAGGCCACAATCAACAACCTGATGAACTCTATATGAAGGAGAAGTTTTGCACTGTGTGAGGGAAATGGTGGTCACACCAGATACTGGCAGGTTTCCGGACCTCCCTGATACAGTAAGAACTGCACATTCTCGAGTGGCCTTTTATTGTGGCCAGCCTAAGGCACACCTGCGCAATACCCATGCAGTCTGACCAGCATCTTGATATGTCACACCTGTGAGGTGGATGGATTATCTCAGCAAAGGAGAAGTGTTGACTAACACAGATTTTGATAGATTTGTGAACAACCTTTGAGAGAAATAGGCCTTTTGTGTACATAGAGAAAGTCTTAGATCTTTGAGTTCAGCTCATGATGAATAGGGGAAAAAACAAAAGTGTTGCGTTTATAATTTTTTTCAGTGTAGAAATCAAATACAATGCTCTACCAGATCCAAAATATGCTACAGTGAGACACTATTCTATCCATAGAACCAAATTATGCTTTAGACACCACATCTTACACCACACCTTAATTATACAACACTGGCTGTAATTAGACAAATGTAATGTCATATTCGGGCATGTTGGGTCTTTGTAATGGTCAGACAAAACACTGAGAGCTCAGAAGACAATACATTTATTTGGCCTTTATTTAACATAGTTTCTCTTTCTTGCAGGGTTGTTTGTTGCTCATTAGAAGAAAAATGTATCATAAACTAAAGACAAACCGTACCGGATCCCACCTATTTGCTCTTTGACACGTCCCTTACAGCCTGGATCTTCTCCAGAGTCCTGTGGAGTTTGCAGGTACTAATACATAGCCTAATTTCCTTGACACTCTACTCCCATTCCAGTTAAGACCTCAATCCATTTAATGTCACTTTCTAAACCCAGTAACATTAGGTCATGGAAGCTGCCAGGACATTGCAGCTTTATTTCCCACTGTTAGGCCCTTATTAGACTTTCTTAGAAGGTAATTTACAACATTTTACAACAGAACTGTACTGTAAACTAAAGTGATATCACATATCTGCTACTTCAAACACGCCTTCTTTGACTGGTCCCATACAATTGGCAGAGTAGCCAAGATAGATGTATGACTTCTTTGATCAAATCAATGATCACATTTTTAAAATTACATCCTACATAATAGGTATCTTTCTGTAACACAAGTCTGTATTACAAGTCACCCACAGCCAAAATATTCCTCTACAATTTAGGTCTTAACTTGGTGGAACTGTATGGTTTTTCAATGAGGAAGGGGGAAAAACCATTGCACGACAGCTTCTGCAACACTTTATTTTGATGTCGATAACCAATCCAAACCATAAAAAAAGCCACTACCAAAATGTGCTGCTGATTAAGGCGACCACTCTGGAACTCAGGCAAGTAAAAGTAACTGCAAAGTAAAGTAAAGCTGCAAATGTAAGACGATGCAAAAAGTTTACTGAATTGCTAAAGAAAGAAAAATATATTTGAACAAATTCTTCAGAGCTGTGGAGGTCCACAGTAACCCATAACTGTTTGTTTACTGTCTAATAAAGAACATACTACTTGTAGTTTTTGTCAAATTGAAGCAAATTACGTCACTGTAAAATAAAGTAGCACCATAGTCTGTTGCAGTGAAAGAGCAGGAAAAAAGTCAAAAGACACGCAATCATTTCATTCATTCATTTAATTTACCAAGCATTTGATTACTATTTTAAGTAGACAAACCGAAGAATATTTATTTTGACAGTATGTTTAGACTATATCTATAGCACAATTTGAATTTTCCTATTGTCACTAGAATAATACATGCATATTTGTAAGAGTAAAAATGGTGACCCAAAGGCATTGTGACATGACAGTAGGGAAGGGTATTGCACAGTGTGGTTTATAGCTGCTGATGTCAGTGCCTGGCTTCACTGTAAAAGAGTGCAGAGATGCATCCTGGGGGCCCATTCATGCCTGACTGACACCACTATCCATCATGGTTTATCAGTGTCCAAGTCCAAGTGGCAGTGCTGTGAGTGTCCTACAGCTGTCCATTATGTAAAGAAATGGCCCTCAGTTCTGATAGTGGAACCAGACTACTAAAGAAGCACATGAGCTGTTGACCTTTAAAACTGGCAAACTTCAGAGAACAGATGAACTCTTACTGGAGTTCATCCAAATTCAGCAAAGGCATTTCACATCAATCTCCCAGGCAGTTTTGTGATGCCCTTTAATCATGGAAAACATAAAAAATAACTTTGGAGAAATGGTAAACTCACTGTACCCTCCTTGACTTGTTTCTAATGAATAAAAATCCCCTTCTGTGTCTCGTTTTCATTATGCAACAATGTTGCATACAGGGGTACAATACCAAATTCTGTGTTAAGTAAATGGTCAAATGACCTTTCTACAAACTAGAAATCACTTGGGTTAAAATACAGCGCCAATATAGCACCAAGACAAAACTGGGTTCACTTTACCCACTACCTTTGTTGTGATACATTGTTGGTGTTCTATCTCACACAGTCCCCGCCCTCTATTGGACTCTTTATCCAAACTAAATATTTGACCCAGTGTTACACACAAACGCAAAAATGTAATTCTAGTTTTACAAAATGATTTGCTTATAACAATCAGTAACAAATGGTGACATAGGTATGTGTTTAATAAGAATGAGAGTAACTTAGAATAACAGTTAATCATGGTAAAATAACATTATTATGAAATATAACACTAACACTGGGTAAAAGCAACTTACCCAGTGTTCCAGTTTTAGGTAGTTTTCTACCCAAGGGTATGTAAAGTTAACCCAGTATTGTGTTGGTGTTTTTATTGAAACACAATGGACAAAGAGCTAATATTTGCCTGAACATCGAGAGCAATTTAGGGTCATTGTTGCGCACAATGATAGAACTAGCCTGGGATCAAACCACTAGTCCAGTCCATCTTTTCAGGCAAAGTTGCCACACAAGTAAAGGGCTGGTCAGCAGCCGTGTGTTTTAAGTTTTAAGGAGCCTGTGAATATGAGGTGGGAATATCCATGGAGTCAACAATTGCTGTCTCTGTGAGGTTTCATTATATTGTGGAGCAGCAGTGTTTTTTAGGGCTCCCAAAAAAATGAGAGACTTTTACAGTTGCTGAAAAAAACAATATATCCAATTTGTATGTATTATTTGTATCTTGAAAACGGCTACATTATTTTCTCAATTACATATTCAGTTATGATTATTAAAGGGGCTGTAGTTTTTCAATGAAATCACTTATCAATAAATCACTTTTTAGTGCCTATTTGTCAAAGGGCAGTAACCTCGCATAGAAATGAACCACACGGCTGTTTTCTCTTTCTCTTGGAACAAAAATTATTATTCTTCTTACATGAAGGTATCAGGTCAGGTTCTCTGCATGCTTGCTCCCGAGCCTCTTGTCCGCTAACACCATAAAACAACCTGCTCCCATGCCAACACAGACTCCGACACACTCTACATAAGGATAAAAAACAGCAACAACATTTTATATGCTGAAGCTCATCAGGCTAAGAATATCAAATCAATGTCGGGTAAAAAACATGGTCATCATCAGAAAAGCGTGAGTCATAGAGAGAAAACCAACACAGAGTTGGATTTCATCCTATTGGACAGGTACAACATTACCGCAAAGCATGTGAAATATATTGTGATGTTGTGCTTTAGTTAGCTCACCGGTTAAATCCGAGCAGTTGCTAACTTTATGCGGTGCAAAATACTACAGTTGTATGACTCGCCTTTTTATTACTTCACCAGCTAACATGACCCACATTACTATCCATTGTACCACCGGTATTATGTCAAATTGTTGCTGGCAAGAAATTATGTAATGGAACAAAGCAGATGTGGAGCGATTTGTTTTTACTAGCCTGATGTAACGCAAGGGCAGCTAGCTACTTTAACACAGATCTATCGCTGTTTGCTTCTTAACGCTTACTTTAGATTTATTGTCATTTTACCGATACGACATGTCTTTGATAATGCAGACTAATGTAGACGATCTAGAAATGGAAAAACAGTCCTTTTATTTATTAATATTCATCATCATCATCATCATCATCATCATCATCATCATCACATCAAATGGCTGGTGTTGAGGTGTAACCTTGATGATCTGATGCATACTTTATTCAAAAGAAGGTTCATTTTGCAGTCATAATTGTCATTTTGTGGATTGTATAAAGAGCACCATTTTGAGCATCACTTTAGTGTTTCACAAACCTGAACACTGTTTTGGTATTTGCGTCACTGTCTGTCTATAACCTGCAGCTTATTTCCTTTTTACAGGATGCAGAATGAGTGATTGCTTCCATCATGTCTGGACATGGAAGAGTGTCAGTTCTCTCTCCTGAGCCAGTGATTGAACATGGTGGGGGAGCAAATGTAAAACCAGTCCAGACTCAGTAAAACTTAGCATGATATTTCCACTCAAGTAGCTCTTGCGATTCACATGTTAAAGAAATGAGTTGTGCCTCATTGATCTCATTGAAGTCCGTTGTACTTTATTGTGAGTCCCCGCTGACCTTAATTTCAGCTGCTATGAATTTCTTCAAACAGCCTGTTTGTGTTTATGTATCAGGAATTGCGATGAATATGAACAAGCTATGTTTTTGTCTTTGATGTTCTTGCAACACGTGACTACAAGAAAACTTATAATAGATACAGCTGCAGTATGTCATTTTTATGATTTCATAAGTGACTTATGAAGCAGTAAAATTGACTAATCTCCACTTGCTTACAGTGTGTGGAGCTACAGTCCTCCGGTCTGCGCTGAAATCTTTATAAAAATCTTTATAGAAGGCACTAAAAGATTATTATGTCTTAAAGGTTGGACTCTTCCATTTATAGAGCATCCTTAGCAAACTTTAGGCAAAGTCATTGCAGCAAGATAGAAGTGGCTGTAATTGCACAATTAATCAATTGTATTGCTTTAGATGCAACACATAATGGAGAAAAGCCAATTTAGCATGTGTCAAGATGAATTGCCCTATTTTCTACAACACGGGTATTCCGAAATCAGTTTTAATATGTCAAGTGCTTCCTTGAGCATCATCAGTTGAGTAGCAATTACAAAGGATTGATCAATATGTTATTTAGCTACGGTGAATATGACAAAGGGACATTGGCTTTAATCATGTGCTTCAAGCACCATTTGTCACTGGCACTCTGTTTGCAGTAGAATGAACTGCAATGCATCACTCCCTTTGTCTTGTTCTAGAATAAAATAAGCTACATAATGTGCCAAGAACCAGCATTAGTCAGTGGTTAACATGATTCACAGATGGAGCAACAGATGGGTGTATCGTAATTTAGAAAAGTTGTTAAACTGACAGTTACACTTTGTTGTCTTGCTGGCTTGAAATGATCTAGTGTCTGCCTCCTATGCTTTTCTTTAGACTTTCAGATCATATTGCAAACAGTACAACTCTGTTTGAAAGTGCAGACCCTTTCAGATGAGATTAGTACAGTCTGTCCTGATTTACTCTTAAACTAAGCTAGCTGCACTGCTCACCTCCATCCTTTACCACCCTTGTATAAGACTAACATCCTACACTGTAATGACTGTGTCTGCTCCCAAGGATAAGGCATCCTTCCTCAGTTGCTGCATCCAATTTTTGCTTCATATTCAACCCTGCCTTTTCTGATTGCATGTTCATGGGAAATGTACTGCTTTCCCAATTCACTCTTTCAAGTGACTCTTTAACCCTCCCCGTCTTCCTCCGAATGAGAATTTTTGGCACTTGGCAACTGCAATATTAAATCTGAAGCAAACGTTTTGCACATTCAAACTGCAGCAAAGATGATTGAGCATCTACTATCATCACCCCGCCAAGTAACCTGAATGAAAATGTACCATTGTGAACTGATAAACAGATGCCACTGACATAATCAAGCAGGACAGAACAATATGCTGTCTTCAGGTACACTCCTTTAAAAAGATAAAGATAATAACAATATATTTAGTAAAGACATTGTGGATTTTAGAACCAGAATGTGATGTCTGAATTGCTGCTACAACCCATTGTTGGAGTATTTTATCACCATGTCTCATGGCTCTGTTTTTGGAGGGGCCACAAATCAATAGCAACTTCAATATAATGGAAAAAGATTAACGGGGAGCAGTAAGAACAAAGTCAGTGACCAACCTCAAACATAACTAAACCTTCCCCTGGAACTGTTCTTCCTTAAATTGGTTCTAATCCGCCACTCCTTGGCGCCTCACCTCACTACAGTCAATAACGATGCCATTTAAAGGAAAGAAGTGACCTATCTCATGCTCCACTTCAAAAAAATTATTTGTGACCTGAGCTCAGTTACTGAAGATTCTGGAGAATACTGTCAAGAACACTTTTAGCAAGGACACCTGCTGCCTTATGAACATAGCTCCAACAGAGAAAGGAAGTGCAGTTTTTCACAAGTAAGTTTCATCAGATTTTAAACGTTTTTATGGAGTTTCTGCTGGCTACTTAGCGGACCATTGACCCTGACCCGAGTGCATGACACAAGGGTGAAGAACCTGTCATCAGGGATTGTATTTGTTTCTCACTTCTGTACAACTTTCACTCTGCTTCCTTACCATCTACACACTAACACATTGTCTTCATTACTATCCACTGGCACAGATCTTCTGTGGAGATTACATGCAAATTTGCAACGTTGTTCAATTTCACCAAGCATTTTAAAAGTCTCTGCACACCCATATACGGGAAAGGCGCATTGGAGAAAAGCACAACTTGAATAAAAATGAAGAAATCTGCACACTGTATGGGTTACTGCTGGTATATTTCTTAATAATGAATATTCATTCATTCACACACTAACCAAAATGTTGTAATTTAATAAATATAATCAGCAAGTGAGACAGTGTGACTTTGACCAATTTTAATTTGCTTTGAGAGCATTGACCTTTGAGCGACTGGAAAGAGAGTCTAAAATAGAGAAAGGTATCGTATTAGCTCTGTGACACCATCCAATTTTATATGACCCAGCTCTGCCAGAGTATAACCTGCCTCATAAAAGAGATGCAGCATGGTCTGCAGTGTGAAATTGTGTTCCAAACTATATTTGAGATGTCCTGGCAGTTTTAACAGACACCTGCCAGCCATGTATTTCCTGTGGACATACTGTAAGGGAAGTTTACATGATGACTTGTTAGCTTTGGCATGCCTGCAGGATGCTGGCATTCTGTAATTTGCTATTAGCATACAGGCTGTGACTGAAAAGAATTATGAAGCCACAGGGGCTAAAATTGTTATCTTACCCTTCTGCCTAATGCTAGAAATCACTGCTGAGTTCAGTGACCTAATTCAAAGAGACATTTGTGACGAGAGGTGCCCACTTGATAACCCCAAGTGAGATATCAGTAGCAGAGCTGCTCAGATACAGTATTCAATCCTGCACTGTTTGTATTAGGTAGCTGTTGACTGATGCTGCCTGTCTTATGGTCTTACAGATTTATGACAACATGTCCTGATGTTCTTTACAGTCATTTTTTAGGGTTTATTTCATCTGTCTGCCATTTGAAGTTGGGCTCTGGATGAATAGATTGGGGGCAGTGAGATTCCCACAGGGATAGCCAACCCTAACTGAAACTTTAGAAGTTTCAGTTAGGGTTGGCTACTAAAATGTGATTTACATTGTACTCTTACTAGCCAGTCATGAGTATTGATAAAACTACAGTTTAGGTTTATAGATTATCCACTGGTTAACTGTTGAACCTGAAGCTTCATCATATAGCATTAGTTCTTAAATTGCCAATCTATTGCTGGGATCACATAATGCAAATCATGACCTTCTTGATTTTGATTGCTGGAGCTAGTTGGGAACTTTAGACAGCGCAGTAGGAGGACAGACAGTGCTCATAAGTATTAGTATTATGATTATGATTGTTATTTGTAAATGTAATGTTTTCCAGCTTTTTTATATTATTGTTTTTTATTCTTTGAAAGTGGTGTGTAGTATGTTTTGGATTGAAGCAGCAGACACCTCCTCTAATGCATTCATGCTTGGTCAACTCCAGTTATCGTTTTAGCTGATAATAAATCACAGTCAGGATCTCTGCACCACTCATTATCACAGGGAATTATTCAAGGACTAGATTACAATACATATGATTAGGTGGTAATGCAGTTCAATGTGCTATTATTCAAATCAGAAGGTGACACCATAAATCACTGCTTGGATCACACATAGAATCATGCAGATCATCAGACCTGCGTTAGGAATACACTAAAATCATCTAGAATCATACAAAAGTGCACATATGGTATTTTAAGAGAATACGCTTCAATATATAAAACTGAGTACACCAAAAAAGACAGTGAAAAACATATGGCAAAGGTTTTAACAGAACTGTGTCTGCATAAAACATAAGTTAAAAATAATTACACATTTTTAAATGAATAATAAATCAAAGCTTATGCTGTAGTGCTAACCTATCAAAGCACTGGTGCCTAACATTGAATTGAGAACACACATATGTGAATAATCACTAAGAGACTTTAAAATGGCTACTGAGCTGTTATTTAGGTAACATGGTATAAGTAAAAGTCTTTTTGCCTTACTAAGGATTAATTCTTGACAAAATCCAACACTCTAACTGCGAGACAAGTGATAACGCTGCAAAGCGCAAAATGCTGCAGATTAGTGGACATCACGCACCGCCCTGCCTTTCAGGTGTGAACAACCCGTTAGACATAAATAGCTAAAAAAAGCACTTTAATTGCTGTAAAGAGTCACGTCACGTAGAAACAGATTGAATTAAAGATAGCAATCTAATTTAATGTCATTGAACTTCAAACTATATTTGTGTAACATCAGCTACAAAGCTTGTTAAAATATAGAGAGCAAGACAGAAAAAAAGCAAGTGCGTGAAAGCCAGAAACACAAAAGGAAAGTCCAGCAGTAGGAGAAAATCAGTTTGCATTAGCAGTAACTTAACACAGCTCTGATCCTGCATTAGGAGGAGGCTGATATAAAAATTAAAAAGAAAAATGCTGGATTACATACCGGATTGTTTCTTTTTAATCCTTAGTTTGTACAGTAGTTGGGTAATTTTACTCTAGGGCGGGAAGGGAAGAGCCTGCCACTGACAATAACAAATAATACATATAGAGGTAATTACAGAATGTAAATACATTTTATGTAAATCCCTGATAAAATGCTGACCATAAATATTATCAAAAACAGGTTTGGACTTCATGAAAAATTTAAGAATAATAACTTTAAGGTCAATAATAACAGCCACTCTTATTCTCATATCTCATCCTGCAATTATGATGAAAAATGCCTGCTGCTGTCTGCATTAAAGTAAATATATGCAGCCCACAAGATTTGTGTTGCATCCCATGAGAGTGTCAGGATACCACTCTCATTCACACATTTATACACACTAAAAATGTAAAAGAGGAAGAGGGTAGAGAATGAACATGTATTATTATGTTATGTACATAAACTAACATTTTGATAGCCTATGGGTAACAGTGACCTCAGATATAAAACAATAACATTTTAACACTTTTGTACATAAATTATTTACCTCTCCTGTTGGCATAATCTTTCGTGCTTGATTCAGGTCTGTTGCCATGCTGACACTGTCCCCAGACTACTCTGTACTTTCTATATCCAATACATGCTTCAAAATGTCAACTTGGAACATTCACATTGAGTCAAAGCCTGAATTGACTTCTCATTTAAGTTACAACTCTGGTAGAAACTCAGGGTCCTTTTCACACGGACCAAGGACCAAGGTCTTTACAGTTGGACTATTTCATTACCTTCTGCTCCAATCAGAGTGAATGTAATTACACTGCAATGTACCACATATATACTCACAGAATAAGTGTTTTTAATCACATAGCTCTAGGTCCAATCTGTACAGGAAAAGTCATGCTGCTGTTCTGCTATTTCTGTATTTGTGAGAACCAATTTCAAATTCACACCTTGACACTAAACATGTTTCAGCAAGGCAGGATTATGACTGCAATGAAGCAAGTTAATAGCAAAGAAAATGATGAAGTACTCTTACCTCGCTAGCAGATAACTTTTTTCTTGTTTTAAGAAAATGGATATTTAGAACTCCATACCACTTATTAAGATGGAAATTTCTGAAGTGGCCATGGTAATAAATAATCCAATTCAAGTTATTGAAGCTGGTGTGATGGTGAGCCTTAACAGTGATTTAGGATCAAAATATTCACCCTCGCTGGATTAACACTACTTTAAGAGTGTTGAATTTGTAGTTAAATCTTCACAACAACACAGTCTTTATTAGGGGTTTTGAAACTGTGAGCAGGGAGAGAGAAGGCAATGAGCTAAAAGGCACAGGTGCAGGTGTCCGTGTGACATAATATTAGGCAAGCAAATCCCAACATTTGATATTTAAATTTATACAGTGTTGCTGATACATTTACATACACGCAGGACTGTGGCTAGACAAATTATTTTCCTCTTTTGGTTTTTCTCTCTCCAGAGACTCAAATCTATTTGAGTATCAAAACTATGCTGAAATGTATTCAGCATACAGATGGACTTCCAAACAGCAGTAGAGAGCAGAAGGCCCATTAAGGTAGTAAAGAATTAGGCAGAGCCAAGATCTCTCAGGTCCCCTTACCCTTTCTCCATGTTCTTAAGTGATAACAGCAACAGACAATGTTCATGCCTCATTTAATTTCATTATCGCGTCCCATTCGCCTCATCGCCTCAGTTCCCGGACTAGTCTTTCATCTCAGCATGCGGGCAATCACTCATAGACAGCAAACATAATGGAAGTAGGGGGGACTGTCGAATCAAAGGTTTGTGAAACCAATTTACCATGCTCTAGAAAGAGTACTCTAGAGAATTTGTCCACAAACTACTGTAGATGGGGAACTGTGCATGATACTGTGTGAGAGGCTGCAATTTCAGTTATGGTATAGACACTCAACAACCACATGAGATTATTTATTAGCAAGTTAAATGTGATGCATTCAATTCCTGTTTCATACTGCGTGTTATTTGCGGATGCAAAATAACATAAGCAAAGGCTCTCTGTTGTTTGCACACAATAATCCGTCATTCATAGCACATAGTATAACTACACCTTCTGCTTTCGTTGGATATCCCTGAGCGATGTGGGGTTTTTTTCTCAAGGGAGAAAAGGAAAAGAGAATGTCAGTCGGTAGGGTGACCTGTGAAGGTCAGTTTTTACTCGCAGCCTCATATCTCTTCATTTGGAGGATTCATAGAGTATCACCTGGTCAGCTGGATCATGGAAAGATGAATGGTCCAAGCACTCAGATTTATAACAGTCCTTGACTTGATCTGGGAAACTGTCATTTCTATTTTTATTATGTGAATGACATTTTGTTAGTCAGCACATATTTACAGAGCTGATTAGACATTTTAACATCACTTATTTTGACTGTCTACTTTTCTATGTTGAAACCTAATTTAATCCACTGAAACTGTGATTTAGTGTGTTTTCATTGTTCAAAAATAGGATGAGAAATTCCTCTTAAGAAAACTGTGAAATTGATCTGGCACCCACTGAAAGGAAGAGTCCACTGATTAAAGGAGACATCCCATCCCTTCCCTGACCAATACCAACCCCCCAGCTCTGGACTAATAGCCGTCACTGACACTTTTCTAACAAAGAATAGCTTTGTTCACTATGGTTCTTTACTGTTATTAGTCACACTCACGCACAACAACTTTAACTTTGTAAACAACTCAGAGCAACTTGCTTTATGATTATGATTCAGTGGCTGTGTCCTCTGAATCGATCAGGAGTGCAAGATCATCAGCCTGCAGGATTGATGGAAGTTATGAATTATTAGGTGGAGAGGAAAGTAATATTGGAGGGCTGGGGATTGAATACCTGCAGCAGAAATGACCAATGACTGCGGTGCTGTGGTATAAAACACATTCATATGATTTATAAAGTGAAGGGAGGCCCCTGGAGAAAGGCCAAGGCTTATGCAATTAGACAAGCCCAACCTTTTCACAACACTTGGGTACTTTTAAGTCCTTCAGTCACAGAGACATTTGCTCCATTTTACTGTGATGGATGATTATTCAGCTGCTGTCTCAACTGTGTCAAAGCATGCAAACTCAACCTCACTGCCCCGCTCAAACAGACATCTTCATACTGGTACATGTGTACTAATTTGTTTGGCAGAATCCATTTTGATGGAAACATATTTCCCTGGATTTTTTCCAATCAAATAGTTTCTGTGTTCTTGTGTCACTTGATGATGATGTGTGTACAAAAATTGAGGTTTACAACTTGCATCTTGCACATATTTAGGTTTAGAAAAAATATTGAAATTGCAATGTCAATATATTGCTATAAATTCTGTGTGAACATTTTGCAACTTTGCAGATAAATTAAATAAAATGTTTCCTCATTATGCTAATAAAAAAGATACAGCAATACTTTTTTTTCTCTGGGAGACACTTTTGCTTAGACAGTTTAGTCTTGTGGGAATGGAGCTTTGTTATTCACTGTATATTTTAAACACACTCGTAAACCTGTTGACAAATGCCAACATGTTGATGTTAAGAAGGATAATGTTTACTATGTTCACCATCCTAATGTTGCATGCGACATTTGCTCATTAGCACAAACAGTAGTACAGAATGTTGCTGGTATGAATACCATTAGTTTAGCACTTGTTTGTTCATAAACCAAGTATTGTACAGGCTGACATATTCCTGAGAGTACTGTACATGTAATGTATTTTCATTTCTTAAAGATATAATATGTAACTTTTCTGCATTAAAATGTCTAAAAATGACATTTTATTGAGTTGCTCTTGCATTATATCAGATGTTTCCAATAATTTTCAAACCCAGAAAAATCCATAATTTTAATCAAGGTAATGGAGCGCTTCATTTGGTCATCTGCCAGTGGCGTAATTTCTTCTTTGCACATGCATCGGCATTGTGATTGTCTGCCAGAAGCTGCCAATTGACTGTTTATCCCGTTTTATGCCACATTTTTATTTTTAACTATTAACCAGTTGAAGGATTTAATTCATCGGATGGTTGGATCTTAAGTTTTCAGAGAAACAAGCTGAGCAAACATTCATGTCAGCTCGGCTCACAGTGACTGTGTCTGCTGAACAGCATTAGAGAAACAGATTTTCAACGTGAAACTGCTTTATTCAGTATTTTTTTAGCAGTTTTATTCACCTGGTCCGTTTGAGTTGGACAGAAGGAAACCTCTGTGGATAACCCGGTTCCTGGTAAAAAAAACTCCTGAATGGCGAACACTGAAGGAATCAAAGCAAGGGTGGTGACGACAACAGCACTACCTCCCTACATCATCAAACTATTTCTTTTGTTTAAAGTGAAAGACCCCTAGTGGGAGAAAATGACATACTGTGTTTAATGCTTTTTCAAACATAGGAATTACCATAATGTTTTAATAACTTACTAGCCCAGTGAAAAAAACACGAGAATGCTGGATTAAGGTTCAGTGCCACATATACATTTTCACACAAAGTGAGTAAGAAGAGAAATAAGAAACTATCCACACACTCCTCTTTCAGTCTGTCAGAGGACAGTGGGGAAATTATACAGTTAAAGATAAATCTTTTATCGAGCTCTGGACAGTTTTCTCTGCCTGGCAGTCTGACAGAAAACTGCCATGCCATTTCAGGAAAAAAAACTACTTTGATCACCTTTGAGCAATTACTTTGTTTGAACCACCTGAGTCAAAATCAATCATATGATTTTATTTTATGTTAAAGCCAAGCCTCGGAGTCCTGGAGGTGGTTTGACCAGTATAATTTGTCTCATGGTGGGCCAGTGAGTGAGAGAAAGAGACCCTCAAGAGGACTCTTGTCTGTTTCTCTAAACCCAAGCAACCTCTGTCACAATACAGGAAGTACAGATAAAAAGATTTAATTACCTCTAAGCCTCATGGTTGTTCCAGCTACTAACAGGCCATAAGCATAAGAAATATCCACCATCACTCAAATCTGGCAGGCTCATATTAGGTAAGACCTGCCCTTGGCAAAATGACAACCTTGCCTGACAATGCTTTGCCGAAAATAATTCAGTGATTATTATATTCATTATACAAACCATATGATATTTGAAACTAGGAAACATTTAAAAGACAGTAATGAATGGGGCAAATCAGCTTCTGCCTCAAAGCAGGTTAATCTTCAAACCAAAGTAGCAGAAACTTCGCATAGATTTAGATTTAATGGCCTGGTACTATTTCAGATTACAACACACTTGAAGACACTGCTGTGCTAACAATATCTGTTCCTGATAGTCACATTTCTATACTGTGCTTTGACTAACAGTACAAGGAGTCATTGTAATGAAGTATTGCTCTGAAGACTTTAAGATGTGAGTGAGTATTTCTACAACATAGGGCGAGCCAGCTAAGAGGAGGAAGAGTATATAAATAATGAATATAGCTGTGGATGTGTTTGAAGCACAAGGTGTACGTGGAGTACGCTGTGCTGACATGACAGATTTGCCTGGTTGCTCTCTGGTTTCCATCTTTTGAAGAACTTTCCCATAGTTTCTGTAAATCTATGGTAACCACATCCAGGCTGCAATTTTCTCTTGAAATAAAAAACATGTGGCAAGCACAGATATGATCCAATAAGCTCATGAGAAACTGTGCTCAAAATTCTTACTTCCACTTACTTTTGTTAAACTCAGCTGATCTCCAACTCACTCACCAATGACTCCACCAGTGAAATTCAATTAGTGTGTGTGGAACTTTTCTCAGTTGCACTATGTCAGGCTGAAACCCATAGCTCAGTCAACTTCTAAATAAAGTATTATCACAATGAAAGAGTTCATATCAACAGCAACTCCATTTGCCACTCATAGTGTAAATAAAGCATGTGAGTAATATTTCAGCTCCCAGGAGAATAAAGTCTCAAGAGCAAGATGCCATGACAAGGATCTAATTTAACTCTGCATTAGAGTCTGTTCGATAGTCAGACATGTACACCCAACCTAAATTGATGGTACTGTGCTTTGTTCTAAAGGCCAGAATTTTCTGTGACGTTTGATAATGTCAAGTACCTACTCAGAAAATTAGCCACATTTGCAATCGGTCTGTCAAACAGTGGGCCTCTTCACACTCTTCCACTGCACCTTCTTTTCAAATTATTTGAGAAATAAATGTCATGTTGACCTGGTGTGTAGCCAATATTCAGGGTGATGCTTATAATATGTTCCTTTGAAGTCACTACTAAGTTTTACTCTTGGCCTTGCTATTCTCCGCTGGGAGACAGTGAAACTTAGTTTTATAAGTGTAGTTTGCTCTACTTTCCGCCACTGTATTATTACAAAAGCAGATATAAAGACATACATTATGTATGAGTCCACTGTGTTCTATTTATTCTGCTTTCTTTATGTATGCGAGATTTTATACCTGAAATTAACACAAAGTTGTGTCTTACATTTTTCTGGCTTATGACTTTAAATGAATTGAGCACTGGTTAATGACAGACCTAGACCTCTGTGCCTACAATATGGCACTTTATTTAAAGTCATTTAATTTGTGTCTGTCAATATCAGCATTATGATAAAAAAATACAGTTTTAAACAATACAACATGTCTTTGATTTTTGCATCTTCTTTTTCAAAGTGGATAAATGTGGTGATTGTTTAGAATTTGTTGGCAAAGTTTCTCCTCAACTCTCCACAGAAATAAGTTTTTAGAAACAATCTGAGAAAGCTGAGAAATACGCCACTAAGTTGCTGAGTCATGATTAGATCCATGAAGGTTGGGAATCTG
>JAPMOB010202557.1:0-35126 GCA_029875015.1 Lepomis gibbosus
AGAGAGAGAGTGTGTGTGTGTGTGTGTGTGTGTGTGTGTGTGTGTGTGTGTGTGTGTGTGTGTGTGTGTGTGTTTGTGTGTGTGTACGCTTTGGAGATCCAAAAATTAAAAGATACCAAATGTACATGATGGACAAGACGTGTAGAATATTTCCTTCTTTATTAGTAATTGTGTGTGCGTTTTGTGACAATTCCTAATTTCAGAAATATTTGTATAAGATTTAGTTTTATCTGGGAAGGTGATCCACCTAATAAGTAGATCCTTCAGAGAAAAAAAGATAAAAGGAATAAAGACATAAATGCAGACACGTACATAGACAGACATAAGTAAATAGAGAAACCTCAGTTTATCACAGTGCCACCTAGATGGTTGGTTACTACTAGTTTACCACATAGTTACATGATTGTATCTCATAGTTTATTGTTTTTCTCCATATCCCTTCGCCAAGAAAGCTGCGGGCGTAGCCACTCTTTGTATTCTCTCCAAAAGTGTACAAGGACGCTTAACACAAAACATGAATTATGTTCAAACAGTACATTGTATTTGACTGAGTTTCTCAGTCGTCCCATCATTTAGGAGGCCCATACGTATAATGAGCTGGTTAAAGTCTGATAAAATATATATGGAACCATATACGACAGACAGCATGTTCCTCTTATTTCACTAAGAGGCTTTGAGATCAAAATCTTCCTTTACCAGACACTTTATATATTTCTCTCTCACTTTAAGTAGCAGCAATTTCTATTACCCAGTTATTGTTCTGTTTACATGCCTGCAGCTTTTATGCCTACAACAGTATAATGCTGTTTTCCCTCTTGGACATATTATTTTTAATGCAACAAAGTAGTTAAATAAACAAGAATAATGCCATTGCCATTTCTGCAAGGAAAGTAGACATTCACATCCAGATGCACACATCTTCTTATATGACATATCCCTTTTGTCTTGTCTGTGTGCGAGCGCAAGACACTGATTTGGGTGTCGCAGCAAGGGCGGCTATTGTGCTCCCACAGTCCAACAGCCCTTGCTGTCTGGCTTCTTCAAGTGGAGTGAGGGGCGACAAAGGTGGTTAGCCATTGTTGCATAGACAGGTATAGTAATTACATTCTCCTCCATTCAGTCCCTATCTCCATACAGCACCAGCATACCCATCTCAAACTCCATTATACGCTTGCCAAATGGAACAAAAGCCCAACATTCAATGGTTTTAGCACTCAAAAAGAGACACTGACCCCTTCTGGGGTTAGACATCAAATTGTGTCATGGTCTCGGAGGCTGCAGAATACAGTATGACTTTTAATTTATGGTTTCAGAGAGGGGTGTCGCATCAGCCACTGGATTATCCTCATCTTGGCACGAGTGCACTTGAATGCCCTCACACTCGCTCTGACCGGGTTCAGGTCACTTTGAAATGAAACAGTTTTTATTTTTCGCACTGTAGAGATGTTCCCTCTGGTTATTATCTTCAACATCAATATTTTACAGACATGTTTTACAAATCTAAGTGTACTTGAGGACACTTAAAAACTGTGACATTTTATATTTTTGACTTTTATCTAGAGATAGCCAGAGCCAACACACAAAAATTAAAATTAAAGTTTGCACTTTTTTTGCGGGGGGTTTGGGTTTTTAAACTAACCCTGAACATTTCAGAGTGAAAATCCTCTGCTCTTGATTGTTTGTCACAGCCTGGTTTTCAGATACGCTCTAAATTACACTAAATTGAACTGTTAGGGCTCAGTAGACAATTCCTAATGAACACAAGGGCGACACACATCTTATGCACAGTTGCTTGAGAGCGCACAGATGTTATAGTGGAGCCTGAAGTAGCACACAAAGCAAGGCACTTGTCTTGTCTGATGAGAGGGCTCATTTGGAACTGCCATTAGTAGACATATGATTTATGGCTCTGTCTGCCGCTTCTGCAGAAACAACCGCTTTCACCACCAGCTCTGAATAAAGAGTCTCTCTCTGCTTCTGCCTTGTAGCTCAAATGCAGCACATTGAGCTTTAGTGGTATGGATGAATAGGAGAGAGAAGGCATCACATACCACTAAATTAGACTTGTTTTAAAAATAGACAATGGCTAATGTTCCATATTGGTTCATATCTATCAAGAAGTTCTTTTCAGGCATTTTCACAATATTCCACTTTTTTAAAGAGTGCTAATGTGAGGAAGTGGAGGAGGAGTAAATTGGAAAACTTTTGTAAAAGATTTTGTTAAGGCAAGGTGAGTTAGATGCTTTCTTGGTTTAAGAAGCTAATTGGACAAATTAGCTTCTAGAGGTGGGATTTAGTTTGGAATTGATTTTGATATTAATAAGGAAGGCCATGATAATGAGCAAAAAATTACAGAAATTATATTAATAATGATAATAACATTAAAGACTTTTATTTGTCAGCACCTTTCAAGTCACCCAAGTACACTTAACAAAATCAGATTAATACAGAAAAAAGATGACACCAAAAAGAAGGTACCTTAAAAAAGATACCTTAACCTTTTGCCTTTTATTAGTCTGTTCGCATATATAGGGTTTAGGTCAGAGCTGTGAGATTCTTGGTGTGTCCTTGAATGTGGAGCGGAGAGGATCACCGTTGCCCAAAACATAGAAACCTAGACTGTGTGAATGATTATGCATCCCTTTTGCTCGGAGCCAGACACCCGGAACTGCCCTAGGCAGCAGGTCTCTGGACCGACTTCTTGTCTTCTTCAAAGACAATGGTTGATGTAACTCAATTATTTGCTCAGTACCTCACCAGCAATATACAATTTCCAAGACACATGACATGACATTACTACATCATATGAATAAAATTGTACCTTTTGACAACCTCTGTATCAGTTGCCATAGTCACCGCAGGCAGGCTGTGTTTTTTCCCAAAACAACAATCAATAACAATGTCAGAAATCTGTTTGATATCAAAAGCAATTGCATGACCTTGACCTTTTGGTATGTCTGCTTTTATCTCTGCTGAGTACAATAAATGGACTGCATTTATACAACATGTTTTCTACCCCTCAGGATAAAGGATAAAGTACTTTACGATGCTTTACAGTGATGAGCCAGTGGATGACTGAGATCTAGAGTTTAAAGTTCATAGGTTTAACTTAAACCCCTTTTACACATAAAAAATACATTCAAAAGGACACACATTGGCTCCCTACAAACACCATAGACTCGGACCAGGGGATTCTACAATAAAATGACTGTACATATAATTTTGTACTCAGAAAACATTAGTCCCTGCATGCGTTTTTGTTTTCCTGTAGTGAATTTAAGATTTGGAACTACTTTCTAATTCCACAACATGTGATTTTTATACTTCTACTAGTACTACTACTACTATACTATATATTTTTATACTATACTGATTTGTTATTGGCCGGTCCGCCGTAGATGGCTGGAGTTCACACTGAAGCAGGAAATGCACGATTGACCCTGTCCATCGCATGTGCTTCAATACAAGTCAAGTACTCGCAGGATGGAAATGTAATGTGCCGTAACAGACGAGAATCAAACTGCAACTGGAATGACGCTACCAATTAAATTTCAAAGAGAAAGCAAAATGTTTTTCTAGAGATTTAGTACCTAATTTGTTTTTGTTTTACATGGGTATTTCTCAATCTGTCTCATCACCACCTGCAATTTATTATAATCTCTTGCAGGTGCAGCTCCGTCGTTTCCTTTCCTGTGTCCATCAACAGCATAACTTCTCCAACACACTACATACTGAAAACCTGTTAGGTTATTATCATTATGTAGTGATGTGGTATGGAATTAGGAGTTAGCCTTTCCTGTCCACTGCATGTTGCCCTGCCTTTCCTGTCAGCTGACCTTCAGACCTGCAATTAGCTTTCTTTAGTATCTTGGGCTGCTGTCAAATAGGCCCAGTCTCCCACCTTAAGCCCAAGACCTGAACCCTCACAGACTTAGTTGACATCACCTTGTAAAAGCTTAAGTGCAAGAGGCTTTGGCATTACGTTGCCTTGACCACGGCAAAACAATGGTTTATGATTTTTTTATTTTACATTTTTTACTTTCTTCAAGGCTGAGACACTGAAGCGTTGGACTGTGATTTAGAAGTGCTCCAGGCTCTTTTTTAACAAATTGATTTGATTTGAAAATTACCTCTTGACCACAGGTAATTTTCAAATCTATTCACTCATTTTTGTCAAAACAGCATCATACATAAATGAAACTTCCTTCTTCATGTAGTTGCTCCTTCCATGTTTATTTACCTTTTCTGAATGCCTGCTTCCCATGGCATCCCCCGTGATTGACGTCACAACTGTGGGTTATTCCCTCAAGCAAAGTCTTCAGAGATGCTGACTTACAGAAAGTGTACATAAAAGCTTAAAGTCTGCGACAGAGCCCTCATGCACTTGACAGTTTGGCAGTAGGACAGACCTAAGCTCTTACGGACTCACCAGGGATCCCTATTCACTGATGGTTAAATGTAGGCTACCCTGTGCATAATCTGAAAACATCTTTTCTTAGGAGGACATGAAGCCTTGCTTCTTTGTAAAGAACTGAGTTTGTCACTGTATTTATCTTCCCTGTGTTATAAATAAAGTTGTCTAAGTGCAGTGGGATTGTCTTTTTTTGGATTCTTGTCCTCATAAATTCTCTTTTATATCTTTCCTTGACCTTGTGACGTTTTCCATCAAGGTCAAGGAAAGGCATTTATTATAATAGCTGTCTGCATTCTCTATGTTGGAGTTCTTTGCTTCTTAGCCTGCTTATTTGGACTGAAAGTCTGCCTGATTTTTGAGTTTAAGACTTTTATCATGTCTTATCTGCCTCCTGAATGTGTTTGTGAGGCCAGGTCTTGCCAGTGTTACAAACCTCAGATGTTGCAAACACTGTATCCAGTTGGAAGGCATTGTTTTTTCAATCAAAAAGCTTCATACTAAAAACATGCCCTCGAGGCACATAAACTTGGGCACTTGTCACTATTGTTTCATGTTTTCTTAGTGATATTTCCACCA
Organism: Lepomis gibbosus; assembly: GCA_029875015.1. Classification (NCBI taxonomy): domain Eukaryota; kingdom Metazoa; phylum Chordata; class Actinopteri; order Centrarchiformes; family Centrarchidae; genus Lepomis; species Lepomis gibbosus. Next base: position 4,991 of record JAPMOB010202557.1, read on the forward strand.
AATCTCAACCAGTTGCTGTTTTGACCAGCTTATATTAAATAAAAAAAACAAAATGAGACATTTGCACTTTGCAAGTGGCAGATTCATTCTCCCCCCGGCCCCCCTCAATCTCTTATAATTTCCTCTCAGTGTACTCACTAAGTAGGAAGTGGTTACTGATGGCGGCTGGACGGAGGTGTCGCTCCCTGCCTGGGTGCTCTGCTATGTCACATCTGTCCATCTGTCAAGCATACAGGCCCATCAATCAAACAGCTGAATGCAGGTGAGTGTGAGGTACAACGAACAACCATTAATCACTCTGAGACATGGACACCAGTGGGTTGGGTGTGGGGGGCTGGGGATGTACTATGGCTGGACATGTGTGTGTGTGTGTGTGTGTGAGAGAGAGAGAGAGATAGAGAGAGAGAGAGAGAGAGAGATAATCCATGATGCAAATGCTTAAAGTGATTGCTGGACATTTTCTCTATTTAGCCTAGCCTAGTTTTTTTTTTTTTTTTATTTAAAACTTTTTTAAAAAACTGGTTAAAGGTGCAGTCTCAGACATGATGTGCCTGATGCACAGCTGATCTGTGTCTTGATAAGCTCTCATAAGCACATATATGCATTAAAGCACCAGTGAACACTGTTCTGCAAGCCTGTTGTTAATTTACAAGGTTGTAAATAGAATTTAAAAGTCTGAACTGAAGAAATTTGACCATTCAGGCCAAGTTGTTATGCTAATCTTTGACTAATAGTTAGTGGAGCCTACTCTGGAGAGTCTAAACTGGGACAATGCATTCCTGCAGGGGGCAGTGTTATGTAGACATTAGTGGCTTATAAGCATGGCAAAATGCAAGTTAAAGTATTTAAGTAACAGACACTTGAACTTCACATGTTTTTAAAGGGGCATTCCAGCAGCCCAGTTTCTGACTTCCAGAAAGTTGTTGGATTTGTGAGAGACTGTAAAAATGGTCAAAATCTGTGCAGCAAAGCCAGAGATATTCGTATGGGTCAAACGCCAAAAGCACTGGCTCCAACACTTCCCTTAATGCAACTAGCTTGCTACTTTAATTAAACCCTCCCTGGCTGGTTACCTTTCAGAGTAACGGAGGACATTGTGCTGCTTTTTTAACAGGCTGAGTCTAACGCCCTGTGATAAGTTAACCTGATTGTCATGTGTATGGTAGGGGGAAAGCCCTTTATATTTTAAATGGGATTCAGTTTTGGTGGATGCTTTGACTTGTGGATTTATGTCTGTATGCCAGGTTAAAACAGCTTCCCTCTTAACTGAGAGTGTTGCCATCCTCAGGCTGTTGGGACCCCTCTGAGGTTTTGCAAGATAAATCCAATGGGTTTGAAGAAAAAGAAAATTTCAACTACAGCTAACTGCATACATTTCTTCAGACTTTTCTCTTTATTTTCTTCTTTTTTTCCTGTAAAATACTGGATTGTCATTCCTCTTTTAGGCTTTAAAGATTGTGAAAATGCTTAATTTCAAGCAGTTTAATGTCAGTAAGGTTGTGAACCACTGGCTTTGACTGTGTGCAATCTTAAATAAAGTTAAATGCAATAGTAATTTTTTATAGTGATTAGGATTTTTTGCTGTATAAATGTTCTTTGGTGTGCGGTCTGACAATTAGTTGTCCAAGCATCAAGAGACAGAAAAAATAATAAATACTTGGTCATTGTGTTTCCAACACATTCTCAGCTTTAACTCTGTCAGAGACACACTACGTTGCACAGTATGAAGCAAATGCAGTCACAGTTTAGTCTGTCGGTATGACTCAGCTCTTGGGGATTGCACCCTGCTGCGGGAATTCAGTGTAACAGCATGAAATCCATAGCAACATGTTAACTAACTCTTGGGGAGCATTATGATAATCCACCAGTGTGAATTAACGTAGACAATACAAGTCTCCAGGGGACTTTGAGCATAACTGATGCAGGTGCAGGGTGGAGAAGTTTTTTGTCGGTAGATGCAGCTGTAAGCAGACGTCAACGGTGATGGGAGTGCGAAAGCTTTTATATGTGACGTGTGTGGTGGGCTCATTTGACAGTGTAAAACATGACATATGAGCTGAAGTGCCCTGTCACAAACCATTTATTTAATCGCAGACATGTGCCTCATGGTCTCTGGTTGACTAAGCTACTTCTCAAGGCTTTTGCTCCTCTGCAGTTTCTTGCATTCCTGCCCTAGTGAGGGGTTTGATCTGTTTAGAACTTTCCAGCTTGAATTCCACACACACACAAGCCCAACATCTTGATGAACCTCCCCAGATACACACAGTACATACCTCTATGACTGTCCCTGTGGTCTCCCTCTGGTTCCAGCAGGACCTACTCTTTCGCAGCAATTGGCAGCAAGTCTCTCGCGACCAATAGAAAAAGTTTGCAGAGTGGAAAAACAAGGCAGATACTCAGTCTCCACTCACTGAGCTGAGAGAAAAAGAGACGCCAGAGGAGTAAATGGAGATGGATAGCAGTATTTGGCTTACTGGTTTCAGTTTTTGTTATTTTGACTTTTGTTGTTTGGTGATATTGTAGCATTAGACTCAAAGAATGGCACTGACACCGTTGAATTTTTACAAATGAAACCCTTGCCTTACAAAGTAGGTCTACTTGGAGTTTATTGATTTAAGCAGGGCCCCAATTACCCCTCACATTTAGTTTGTTCTGCATTTATAATATGTAAAAGATGTTTTTCATTCGATATTCTGGAGCCTGCCAAAACTCTTCTTGATCCCTAAATTGGCAATTATAAAAAAGCACATCTGAAAATCCAAAATCCTATGTCAACAAGATGCCCAAAAACTTGTTCATGCAATTATTTCAAGTGGATTAGACAACCTCTTCCAAAACACTCTATTGACTAACTACAACTAAGACAGAACACTGCTGCCAGGCATTTAACTAGAACAAGAAACATAGAGCATATCACCCCAGTTCAGCCCGTCCTCACCAGACAAGCCGTATGGGTTGATCATTAAATTGGTTATTAAGACCCATATTTACGGCTGACAGAAAAAGTCAGGTAATGAAAAGTCACAAAAAGTCTGTGTAAGGTGAGTGACGGGGTGAATGGATGTGTCAAGTAAGTATTCTTTGTCATTATTATAAGCCTTCCTGGCCTTTTTGATCCTCTGCTGACGTTTTTTAAAACTATCACAAAACAAAATTTACTTCTCATTAAACTATGCACCAAAATTTTGGAATTCCCTGCCCAAAGCTAAAAGAGATGCAAGCTCTGTGAACATTTTTAAATCACAATTGAATCTTTATTTTCCCTTTATTTAACTGTCTCTTCCTTTGTTTTATTCTTATTACTGTATTGTTGTCATGCTTTCCTTTGTCTTTTTTATGTGTTTCACATAGTCTTTGTTCTTGCTATTTGCTGTTATTAATTTGATAGTTTGGTTTCATCACATAGTATTTGCACTTTGCCTGTTTTCTCTTTATTGCAAAGCACTTTGACGTACACCCCATGTATGAAAGGTGCTAAAGTTTTAATAATTATGATTAAAATCCAATTATTTTAGCAATTATGTTTGTATGTACTGTAACAATCATGTGTTATTTTGTATATTTATTTTTAACATCTGGTGTTTTCTATTTAAGCCATCTGACAGAAATAATGTCCACAAGGCAATCAGAGTAAACATATAAACTAATAAAGGCATTTAACTATCCTCGGCTTGGTGTGTGTGAATTAAGCCCAGAGGCTTCCCTTTTTCTATAGAATAAAAATAGACCTAGTCATTTTTTCAGACTGCTATATGTATTGCTGAGACATGACAAGAATGCAGAATGTGCTTGTGTATTCATTTGGTATGGGGGGTGAAGACAGTACTGCCAGAGAAATCTTTAATAAAAGATAGACACCCACCAACCTTACACAGTAGAGCAGGGGGAAATGAAGCGAACTCTTTTGCTGCAAATAAGTGCAGAACAATAAATGTCAGTATTGTTTTTCTTTGTCTTTTTCAGTTTCACATTTTTAGCATAACTGTGTACATATGATATAATTAACTCCTAACCCAGAGGAGTGAGTGTGTGTTTCAACTTGACCATTGGGTGACTCTATAAAACACATTTCCCGTGGCTGTACGCTCGTCGTGCTGATTCAAACAGTAAATTGCTTAATAGTGGTGTTGAAAGAGGGCATGAAATGGTTTATTCATGACAGAAAATTTCTACTGCTGCTCACCTTGGACCTCCAGATTTGTCTTGCAAGGAAAATCGAGAGAGCTTGAGAGCAAAATAAAGTGAGAGAGGGAGTGTAAAGAATGATAATTTGCTATATGAATAAATAATTTAAAAATAAACATGTGGCTAAGCTGTAGAATGAAATGCCCAAAGGCAATTAACTCTGGGAAAGAGAGAGGACAATTAATTTTGTTTATCAGTGATGTATAACTTTTATATGGGCCCATGAGGTTTAGAAAAGTCCCTGTAATATGATTTTATGATGCATGTTTTATTCAGATGCACATTTGTGGCTTTGTGGCCCCTGTCCAGCTGCTAGCCTATGAATTATGTGCTTTTAAAGAAGGTAACTACCTTAAGATCCTGACTGCATGCATTTTTCTCCTTGTCAACCACTGTGTCCTATTTTTGCTCAGGCAGCCAGAAGCAAGTTGGATGAAACAAATCTTCAAACTGCAAGAATCCAGGGAGGAGGGTGAAAGCATGTGAAAAATTGAGTAGGCCCTATGTCTAAGGGCAGGTGCACAAAAACTTGATATTTGGAGAAAGACCTAAAAATTTGCAAACCATTCCAAAACCAAAGAGCAGAAGTTTAAGGAAGGTATTAGTGTGTTTATCTCTTAAATTAAACTTCAAACATTAGCAAGTATGGCTAACTAGCTTACTACCTAAAGCTGAGTGTTAATTTAAGGCCAACAAGTACCTTGGTTACATTAGTATGTGGGGTTAGTGTTTGTATGTCTGGCCGTATTTTCTAAAGTGCCCATAATGTCCGAGATTTGGTTATTGCTTTCTACAGTCGGCATTCATTGTGTGCGTTCTTGTATTGCTTTGACCAGTCGGGTACTATTACATTTTACTCTTTGGCTTACTGAAACTTTTTCTTGTGTACTGGTGCTTCTCACAAGCTGCTGGTATTCTTGTCTGCCCTCTCCACCGGCCAAGACGGAGTAGGGAGAAGATTGGGTGCTTTTTTAATCCAAGCACGGGGATGAAGTTGAGATCAGGTTGGATGAAGTTGTTCATCAATGTCACTTTTAGTGAACCGACAAATCACAGCATGATATTAAAAAAGGTTGACTCTTTCTGCATGAAAGTTAGGAAGAATTAAAAACTGAAAAATTATTAATGTAATATTAAGTGTGTTTACTTGAATTACTTGAATCCACCCAACCCCAACCATCCACCCACTGCGGGTGTCTGTCTGCCTCCTGCCCCATCTATCCTCTTTTTTGAAAACCAAAATATGGTCACGCTATTTTAGCAGGATCTCTGGAATGTAGCTCACAAGTAGATTTTTAAAACACTCATACTGGGTTCTCATTTTAAAATAAGTCAGCTGGAGAAAGTATTTTCAACTAATTATCTAGTTAGTTCTAGCTGATACAATCTGCTAGCGAAAGTTGTAATTTTGAGAAGCCTGCTTTAGTCTACCTCTGTCTAAAATCAAGGACTTAGAATTTAGAGTAGCAAGGAGAACAGATAGCTTGATAGGTGTAGCAGCAGTGTCTTAACATAAGGTTGAGTCTTTTTTTTGTTTTTGTTCTGAAATGTGCTGTTCAGCCCCGATGATGCTGTTGAATGTCATTGAAGTTCCTCAAACCAGACTTCATGTAAGATTTTAATATTTCATCCCCTTGAGCAAGTGCGCTTTTTATGACCTTTGCTTTTGAGTCTAGACTTTGCAGCTTTGAGCCATGTTGCAGCAGACAGTAAGAGAGAGGACAAATTAGCTGAAAGGGCGCGGTAAGTTGAATGTGTCTGTGCTTTTGTTTGATCATTACTGCCTTGTCTTCTTGCGGCACTCAGCCAGTAGTGCATTTGAGAAATGTAGCATGGCAGTCTTTTCTGTAAGATCCTCGATCTAGCCAGTGTCAGTAGACAGTGGATTTATTCGGAATGGTCAAATGAGGTTACAACGCGTAAATACAGTGCCAGGCTGAGTGGCACTGATATCAATAGCTGCTCATTACTTGCTCTGCTCACTACTACGCTGTGCTGCACAGACAAGATCAAAATAAGTGCAGCCCCAATCTAAAGTCTCCCCACAATCAAGGTTTTCTTGTAGAACTAAATTAGTGTGTAGCCTATTTTCTACCGTGCCGCTGATTAAATCTGAATGATGATTTTTATATCCTGATGCCCTCATCAGTGTAGCCCCAAAGAAAAAGCATGGTCTTAAAATACAAATACTGTAGTTTTTTTCAGCAGTTTCAGATTAAAACACTTTTCTTTTAAAAAGTGGAAATAAAGGTGGCTTATGGGCATTTACATTCAAAAGTTATGGAAATGCCCATATTCAAAATAGACATTCTTTTAAAAATTCAGCATCAAAATGTAATTTAATAATTCATAAAACACATCCACTTTTTTCATTACATTGAAATCTTTCTATTTTCCAATGTAATCTCATACTGGCACTTACAGTATCACTTTACATATTAAATACAGAGCCATGCATGGAGATTTAAACTAAAGATTTACACAAAAATTGTGCTATTGCATTAGCCTGACAGTTTCTCCATAAAGGTATTAAAAACCAGTTGCTGCCAATATAACTGTGTTGGAAAAGCCAGTAATAACCTTAGTTTTAATGGTATCTCATTTGGGTGGTCAAGATTTGGGTGGATACTCATTTCCCTGGATAAAAGGCAGAAATAATTAAATCTATGTTCATGTGTTAAAAATGGAATCAATAAAGAAAAAGGCTAAATTTAATAAAAGCTAAACAGAGAACACATTCAGAGTAATATTCATAACATCTGATACTTTAGCCATTTGAGGCATGGCTGTGATTTTAATTAAAAATGTGCTTGTCATAGAGATGCTGCATCTTTACGTTATTAGATACATTTCCTAATGAAAATTTGTTCTTTGACTTTTTATGTGATTTATTGAGAAGTACTCTCAAGCAGCAACCTTCAGCTGTCCTTTAAATTAAGTTGAGTTGTACTAACCGGAAGCTAAAAAGATAGACATACTTTGTGCCCAGAAGTCTTTTTTCTCCCCTTCTTAACCACTGCTATTAAAGACCTGAGTGGTTAACCATCGGCCATACAGATTTTTTTGTAACATCAAAAGACCATCTCAAACTTCAAAGATTGTTTTGATCTTGAGAACAGGATTTTGACCTGATGAAACCGGGATAATACCAAAGAACTTGGACAGACAGCAGTCTTGGTCAGCTCCTCTCTTGATCTGCTCAGATGTTCTTTACCTGTGAGACCAAGGATGCTATTGGCAACAACACAATTCAAAACTTGTGCTCTGGTGTCTCATTCAGAGACTCTTTGAAGGAAGCATGCCCCGCTAAGTCAGCTAACCAGCAAGTGTGTGAGTCCCCAAATTATTTTGGGTGAGCGGTATTAATCAGGAAATTGGATAAGTCAGTCAGTGAGACGAGGACAAGGGCGTCCTCAAGGACATTAAAAAAAAAGTGACATCTTAAGAACTGTAAATGCAGTTGCAGTTCACAACTTCTCAGGGAACAATGGATGTTCTTACTTCATAATACACCCAGTGAATGGGCTCAGAGTGCAAATGTATGTACAGCATGAACAGCAGTGACATTATTATACAGTGTAGGTGTTTGGTCACTGCCTTAGATGCATTATTTGTTGAAAGAAATAAATATGCAAGAATGTTCATCTGCAATACTTTGAAATATTCTGTCATATTGATGGTTAAAAAGTGGGATGTGTCAAGAACTATCCTAGTTGTATTCCAAATAACAGTCAAACAATAGTCTGTTTAATAAATAATTACACAATTCAGAGAAAAACTGTATATGTCAAGGAGTAAAAGTAATTAGTTTAAACTATTTTATTTTGGTGAAATGCTCTGACTGAGTGGATTTCCCTCTGTTAAGCCCTTACGCAGGTCATGAGCTTTTATTGAGAAGCTTCCATCATTGACTTAAGGTCCTGTATGTAATGTGACTGAGCCGTTGGTTGCAATTCACAACCCTCACCGCTAGATGCCACTAAAACTTTCGGGTCATTTCTCATGAAATTTTCTACAGACATTAAAGGTCCTCTAAGGACAAATTCTAATTACTTTGGTGAACTTTTCATCTAGTCCCATTATTAGGTCAAACTTTAAAATACTTTGGTTTTCCAATATAGGCCCTTCCTCCACTTCCTCTACTGATTTTGTGTTCCAAATTTTTCTTTAACCTTTTTTATTTACAGACATGTTTTTTGTGACTACAGTGAATATATTTTACAGTGGTTGTCTGTACTTAAATGTTATGGCTCTTGTATATTTTTTTAAAATGTCCCTCCATTAGCACGTCTCTCATTACTTTCTCACTTCCCTACCCTGTCTGTGGCAGCCCCAAGCCCATTGGTTCCTCCTGAATACTTAATTCTTCAAAAGAAGTTTCAATTTCCTAAACAGCTGGACACTATAGCTTTCAGCATACATCTGAAACAGGAGTTAATACTGCACTTGTAGACGATTTTCAACTGTGGATTAATTTGCATATATGCAATAAAGTGGCTGTTTCCAGCAACAGGATGGTGTATATTGAGTTCCCATGTTCATAGTGATAAAGGAATATCCAGTGTGGCTCATTTATGTGTTTTTAAAGATGTGCGGACAACAGTGAAGCTCAATGGTACAGAGGAATGAAATCAGGCTTAGGCGAAAAGGGACAGACTACAAATCTGCAAACAGTGCAAGTTTTAAGCTTCTTGATTATAAAGCTTCTCTTCTTCTGCTGAAATTAAAGTGTTCTGAAAGTGGTCATGAGTGTTAAAGATTTTCTCCCCACTTTGACTGACAAGACTAAGATGAGTTTCACAGTAGAAATCAATGGATGTTTCCATTGTGCACTGTGTTACCTGCAGCCTATAGCATGTTTCTGTCCTCCAACTATCCTGCTGCATAATCATCTGTCTGTTTTTCTTCACTGCAAGAAGAAGCAAGAGAAAAAAAATTCTCTTCTGAATATCAGAAATCCTGGAACACATTTAATAAGCCTCTTCACTCCAAACCCACCTGCCCTCATTGATGTAGCAATTTCACACAAAAATACAATAATAGCACATGACCCAGGCCATCCACTCAATTGTCACTTCACAAAAGTCCCCTCTGGCTACAGATGCAGAAGGTTCAGGCGCAAAAGAGCCTATTTCTGCAGAAGCTCTGGCCTGCCTGAGCCATAGAAATTTTTAAGAGTGCCTTTACAATATGAGATTCAATGCACAGCTTTCACATTTAAGCAGCACCACAGCGGGTAAAGTCTTTAACACACATGGATATTCCTATTAGAGTTAATGCCCACCAAGTCCCATGAAATGATTTTACAGAAAAATCCAGGGAAATGCATCAATGTGAAGAAAGAAAGAAAATGAAACCAAATACTAAAGAACATCAACAACTACCTCAAGGCCAGAGGGCTTTTTTGATTTGCATTAGTTGAAAGAAATGTTCTAACAGACTCAACTCCCTTAAAACCAGTTACTGCACATCCCCTAAATGCAGTTAGTTTCTGGAGTCATAGTACAAAGATACAAGGACTGAAGGGTGAACATATTCTCCATGCAAGGCATATAATTTTACCTGTTCACCCAAAAAATCTCACTATGTTAACTTTTAAACAGTACTTGATTCATAAAGGGCTGCATCTAGTGATTTTTATATGATTATTTTAAGCAATAAATTATATTTTTATTCATGAATCAATATTTTAGTTCTAAGAACCCAATATGACATCTACATTGGTATTTTGTACTTGATAAATTACTTATATATGACAAATATTTTAAAGTAAGAGCCCAACATTTTAGAACACATGCTTATTGGCTTTCTTGCCAAGAGTTAGATGAGAAGATTTATATTATTCTCATATAAGGCAGGAGACGGTTTGCATAGCTTAGCATTGACCCTGGAAACAGCTCTGTCCAAAGGTAACAAAATGTACCTAGCAGCACCTTTACAGCTCACTGATTAACGCATTATAGCTTCTTTTTAAAAACTAAAACTAAACCAAGCTAACCAGCTGATGACTGCAACCTTATATTGAGAGAGTTAAATTAACCTTCTTACTCTTCACTCTCTGCAACAAAGCGACTGATCACATTTCCCGAAATGAATACAGTGTGATTTTTGTATAATGTAGTTACAGTTTACACTTGTTAACCTAGTACATACAGTGTGAGACACAGTAACACACTTGTTTCAGAATATTTACACTGCCTGTGTTCATTGTAATGAAGGAACATGTCAACCCGTGCAATTATTCTTTTATGAGTTTTAAATACTTTTTAGATAACAATGAACGTCACAAAGGCAGATACAGTAGGCTGTGGCTTCTCACAGTACTGACAGCGTGCACTTGTTAGTAAGATAATTAGTAGTTGTGGTCTCATCAGGAGATTTGTTGATTAAAGACTACAGGTCTAAGCCGACATAGCATAACAATTTCGCTTCTTCTGCACCACATGGTTCCTGTTGGCTCTGGTTAAATAATGGAGTATTAAATACAACCTCCTCTACTTCCCGTCTGACTAATTGTGCTGCTGCCTGGTCAGAGTGACAGGCTGAGACTCTGGCTCTGTTTGTGAACACACTCACAAATAAGATGTTTTGATGTCCGAAATGCCCTTCGCTGCTCTGATAGCACTATATGGACTGTGGTGTGCTCCCCTTGGGCTCCCTAAAGGCTGCAAGAAGCGCACAGACTTATCTCAACTAAGCTACCACCCCCACCTCCATACAGTACTTTCATGTTTGCGGATTGTGGAAGTGAACTAGCGTTCCACAGCTGGATATTGAGATACAGAGAACACTGGCAGGGTTGAAGTCATCCAGCATACCACCGGCTTTATACATGCAAAATTGGAAATTAGGTTAGAAATTGAACAAGAGCCTTTAAAAAAGAAAATCTTAAAGGTTTGATAGCTGTGCAAACAAATAATCAGAGTTTGAATTTAAAAGCTGAAACAGTGTTGTATTTGCTCTGACTGGTGCATGATGACTAATATGTGCATTATAGTGCTCATATGTTTAGAAACGCAGCTGATTTTATTTTGTCACTTTTGTGTGACCATGTTTTTTTTTGAGTGGCTTTGAAAGCAGTGCTGTTCCTTTGCCTCCTCTCTTATTTCCCCCAGGGTCTGTAATGACTTGAGCTGCCAAAATTTGTAATGAGCCTCAGCAGGACAGCATGTATGTTGCTTACCATTTTGTTATCATCAATCATCCGGAAAAAGAAATTCTAGGTTCCATCACCAAGCGCCATATGACGTCAAGTCATCCACACAGTCAATACAATACATGTAATATGATGATGTATGTACAGTATATTACATGGCATTAAACCACATACAGGACTGTGTTTGTAAATTGATCAGTGCTGTAGTAAGAACAAAAGTAGAAAATAAAAAAACTATGCTGCTGTCCTGAGATTGAACTTTCAAGGTCTGTTCCAAATCACTTTAGTCTAATTTCACACTGTCATTCTAAGTTGGAAGAAGGAGCCATCAAACACAGCAAGGCTAATATGTTGTTTCTTCTCTAATGGCTGACTGCTTGCCTCAGATCTGAGCTCCTTTTGAAGTTGTGCTTCCCTTGACTTGATAAGTGTGACTAACAACCAACAGCGGGTTGCCACTGAGGAGTAGCAATATTGTTAAAAGTAATAGAGGTGTTATCTCACTAATGCACTTCATACTTTACAACCGTTGGAAGGAGCGCGGGTTGGGAGGTGGCGAGGACAACAACTGATGCCTGTTAGCTGCATTTTTCACAGCCGCTACTCAAGGAGATGGTATTTTATGTAGCTGCATCTTGTCTCGCTGTCTGTTTATTGCGGAGAAACGAATTGCACAACAGCAGCACCTTGTCTAATGAAAATAAATCATAAATGATGACTTGGGAGCCAAACTGAATTATATGCCGCAGCATCAATCCCAAGCTTTTGTGGGGTCGCAGGTTCTTGAACCCGCAGATCCTCTAGATTTACAGTAGCTAATAAGTTTCTGGTTTCAATGCAGAACTGAATTATGATGTAAATCAGAAATGACTGAGGAGGAAATGGGCCATGTGGTGTACCGTAGCAAAGATGGAAAGTTATTACAACTGCAGCATGGAATATTTTGGATGACACCATGTACGTCCTCATGCGGGGATTTCACAAAATGTTGTTTCTCTCTAGCAAGAACAAAGTCTCTAATAATGCAAATGCTGCCTCAAACATTGTGAGCCTCTTAATACCATCTGATAATCCTCATCTGAAAATCCTAAATATACATAATTTCCGAAACACCAGCCGTGTGTTGCACCAAATAAATAAACTAAACTCTGTTTGGACTTGCATTATATGGTTGAAATTGTGAAAAATGACACTGCCCTACCAATAATTTTCTTACGCTTATAACCCAAGATTCAAAATACATTCCAAATGCCTGATGATCAGCTTTGTACCACAGCTCATGAGACTTTTTTCCACAATGACTGCTTGAGGAGGTTTAATGAACACACACAGATGTAAGAAAACAAATGAAACAGAAATAAAGTAGGTGGAAAGCAAAACTGGTTGCCCCATAATTAAAATCAAACTCTGGACAAATACAATATAGTAAAAAAAAACTGATAAGAAAGTTGATTAATATATAAATGAGCAAACAAGGACACTGATAAATTTTGAATAGCTACTTAAAAGTGGTCATAATTATTCCACAAAGATTAATTAACTTACTTTTACAACATGAATTTTCTTGAACCTTTAACCAAACCACAATCGTTTCATAACCTTTTCCCTGCTTTTGCAGCTCAAACCTAACCACGTACAGGATACAAGCCCCGGCTCTGTAGTATCAAAGTGCACTCTTTGTAAGCCTGACCTCCCTGTGACCCAGTGTGCAGAACAAAAATCATTGCACCTCCTTTGCTGAAAACAAACACTGCCTGTCAATGCAGCAGGCAGCAATTACGTTTCCCATGAATCTGTAACTTGCAAAACCAATGAACATAATTTCTAGGAGACAGAGTTGCCACAGTCAAGCTATAAATATGATAACCCGTATTCACTGCAAATTACTTCTGATTTGACCTTGAGGTTAACACTAGCTTGCCCCCGCCCCTTTCTAGATGCCTCTTGGGCAGGATTAAAGATAAAACCCACAAATCAAAATCTGTATATTCACCGACTCCAGAGAAAAACTGATTGTTTTAGGAATTAGCTTCATTTTTGTTTACAGATATTTAAATAGCAAATACATGGCCCAAAAAAAGAAAAGGAAAAAAATCAAATTAGTTCTGTGTGACATGGTGACATGTGGTGGTCTGTGCTCACTGCAGATTTTAAACGACAGGTGTTAAGTCCAGCCTCCGGCAAGGCCTGGTGGTTCGAACACACTTAAATTAATACCGACTTTTTAAATCACTACTTATTTAAATAAATGCTCTTTATCCAGGTTCGCAGCTTTTTCACTGTAGGCTCCCTGATTAGCTGCCTGTCTCAGACCTCCCGGTCGTCAGCTCCCTCGTACAGGTAAGACTGTGTGGGGTGAGTGAGACTAGAGGATCACATCTCCTGCCTGAGTATGTTGACTTTGATTAATGACCGAGAGGGAGGTTAAAACAGTGATTACACACCAACTGGCATGCCTCCATTTTTAACATCAGACCCTCTCCACCCGTGTCTTGGGGGAAATCTATCTCTCTGTTGTAATCTGTAAGGAGAGGAAAGGGGAGAAAAAGAGATGGTAGGATTAGGAAAGACAAAGAGAAAAATGTATTCTCTTGTGTAATCCTCTTTTGTAGTGTGCAGAGACAGGATGGCTAAACCCCTCCCTCATTTAGCAATTGTCCAATCATAACTCAACGTTCTTCTTTTGTTTTTTGCTTTTTTAAAATCACAAACAAAAGTGCAGAGAATGGATTTAACAGTGTTTATCTGCTCTAACACCAAATGCAAATGTTAGCATGTTCGGCTAAGTAGCTTGCTGCCTTGTAGTAAACAATTGTTACTTCCAAAGCTGAGGACTACATTATTAACAACATTAGACTTCCTGTTCACGATTAGCATATCCACCGTGTGGTACTTCCCTGCCGTTGGTAAGCTGGTCCTGGAAACTATCAGAGTTTAAGCTAATGTTAGCAGCCCTTTCCTGCTCTTTGTTGTATTTGGGGAAGCCAACTTTTAACTAATTTTTTTGTAATACGTGACCTCTTGCAGCTGTGTGAAAAGTACATGTGAATTAGACAACCTTCACCCAGGAGATTGGTGTTTGGTTCCTGAGTAACATTATTAGTGCCAGCTTTAACTAGTTAGCATTAGTATACATTTTTCTGATTTCTAATGTTTATTTGTAGCATTTATGTAGTGTTTTATGTAGCTTTACCTGGCTAGTGTGAGCGTTGGTAGAATTAACCTCCCTTTGTTGCTACAGTCTATGGGGAACTGAAAACATTGATATGTTGTTTTGGGAGTCATTAAAAACACTAATTTTGGATTGTCAACTATTCTGTCATTTATACAGGAGGACCTGTTGGGTTGAAATGGAGAGTGCTGCAGGATTTTTAGCTTCAGTTGATCTATGTGTATGTTTTAAAGTTCACTGTATTGCATGTTGTATCTCAACATAAAGCAATACTTCTGCAAGTACTGAGATGAGGACACTTGACAGAGGTTTTCCATAATTAGTCTTGTTCAGTTAAACCCGATCAATATGATTGATAATACCCACTTCAGAGCAGTCTTCTGGCTGCTGTTGCCATGGCAACTATATTTCAAGCCAGCCACTTACGTATGAGGTTATTCATATCTTCTTAATCATTTGGCCATTTACAGATCATGTGTACCCTGCCTTCCCCATCTGACATTGTCAGGAAAATAGTCAGCATCAGGTATTTTTTGAGGTACCTGTGTGAACTGATGGTTCAGTGGCAGAGGCAAAGGTTCAGTGCTGTGTTGACAATGGGTCTTCCTGCTAGCTCAGTGAACCATGTCGGTGTGGCCATTTTGGGTTTTGTCATGTCATCCTCCTCTCTAGCTGTCTTCTATGTCTCTCAAACTTTCTTTAATAATAAAGGTAAAACATGTCTTTGTATAGAAAAAATAATGAAATCAGCCCCCCCCCCCATCTGAAAGTGTTTATCTAACTAAAATTGCTAACATTAGCAAACAATTGCTACCATACTGGCCATACCAAACAAGTGAAGTTGTAGCAGTAAAACCCCCGAGTGTATTGAACTGAGCAAAGGTGGGGTTTATTGCCTATGAATTGAATTTTTTTTTTACATGTAAGAGGAATATTGGGTTATTTTGTGTTTAAGTGAGGCACTTAAGCTGAAACTGCCCTCCTTTTATTAGATGCCAATTTGTCAAGAGTTGGCCTAGCTCACTTGGGCCTGAGCAGGGATTTAAGCTAATAAAGAATGAATAAATAAAATGTGTGTAGTCTAAACTACATCAAAAAGAAATCAATACAAAGTCTTGATTTAAAGAGGTGACAGCGCCTGCCACGAAGAATGCATTCAAATCATGTCTGCGCAATGACTGCTCCTCTTTCTCTGCCAGTGATTTACACATGCGCGACATCTATACGCTGAGGAGGAACAGGAGCCGGGAACAACAGCATAACAGGAGTTTGACAGACACTCCTTCCCTCCTCCTATGCAACCCCACCCCCTCGGCCATTCTCAGAGGAGTTGTTCCCTGCCCAGTGGCATGTGGATGTGTGTAATGGAGATGGATGGTGGCTGGCTCTGCCACACCGTGGAACAGACGGACTCCTCCCTAAACGCCTGTCTGCCAGCCTCCATCAGTCTCCCTTCGACAGCCACCCCGGAATAGAGCCCAGGCTCAATATTGGCCTGCTCAGGTGTGTGTTGGTGTGTGACTTACTTCAATAACATGCTATTAACATATTTTCTGTTGAAACTTAGAGCCAATTGCCAAAAGTGTGTGTTTGACTTGTTCCAGCCTTTTCACTGCTGACTTTTTGTAAAAAAAAAAAAAAAATTAAGGAAATCAAGCAGCAAAATCAACATGCACAACAGCAAGTAATGTCAGAGCAACCCAGGGGTGCAAAAAATGCAGCGTGCTCCCAAAGAGTCTATTTTGCAAAGAAATATCCCACAATCCTTTGGGAGCTTGTATAGCTATTGTTGTTGTGCTCCTCCTACACCTTGCTTCTTCTTCTTCAACTACTTTCATGAGCCCACGGTTCTGTAGAGACTTTAACTGTGTGTGCAGGTGTGTGTGTGTTTATATGGGTGTCTACAAAGGCTGTATTATCTTCTCGTTCCTTATGCATTTATGTTCTGTCTGGTGTGGTTCATACCAGATGCTGTGAAGTTCAGTCACTATGCGGTCCAAGCACTGACACTCAGTCTTGTTTAATTAAGCTTCTGGATCAATAAACTCTTTGATTTCTCCCCCCTTTTTTGCCTGCCTGGAATGCCATCTGTTCACCGTGACTCAAGCAAGACCAGTACAACCTTTCTTGGATCCTCCGAAATACCCATTAAAAATCCATTAAGGCAGCACCGGAATAAATGGGAGGGAAACAGTTTTTAGCTTGGTGGGTAAAATAACATTTCTGCAAATGTCGTGGTTTTGGATGTTTTTAATATAGAGTCTCGGATAAGACCAGAAGCTGAAGCAATGATGAATCAAAAGTGATGAAAACAAGACAGAATAATAAATGCGTTAACCTGTTATTAATGTAAAAGTGACATAGAAATCACATACTTTAAAATGTGTTTGTCACTTGTCACAGATCCTAAGCTATGTTGATGTTATTTGTTCCTGCATTTTTCATCACTGAACCATGGACACAACATTAAGGGATATGGCTGGTGTTATTGTCTGCAGATTCACTTAACATATCAAAAATGCTCTTACTTGTATCTGTTGTAACTTTTAAATCTACCTTACTTTACTGATGCTTGTATGTTCTTTAAATGTAAGACACTTTGGATAAAAGCCAAATGGGTAAATGTCAATGTAAATGTAAAAATCATCAACATGGTAGTCTGTCTCTTGAAGCCCTAAGCGCTTTGTTCCTGCTGAAGATGCTTTAAATGTCTCACAAATATGTACTTTTAAGTAATTTCCAGAAACAGCTGGGTGCTGTAGAATTTAACAAAATGTATTCAAACAGAAAATACAGCATTTGCTGAGGACTATTTTCAACCACGCGACCGCGACCCTGTATGCACGATAAGCGGTTGACGATAGATGGATGGATGGATATTTTCACCCACACATTACGTGCTAGTAAGTACAGCTGCATGATGATGTGTGATTGAGTCAAAATAAACTAGCCTACAGTGTGTGCGTTCATGATGATAAAGGTACATATCACAAGTGCAACAGTGTGGCTAATTAATATATTTTAAATAGGTTGTGGACAACTATCAACGTGGTACAGAGGTATAATCTTCTCTACACCAAGCTTCAGATATAGTGACAACACTTGTTAGTATGATTAATTCATCAAGACAAATGTAGAATATTTCTACCATCCTCCTTCAATAATAGACTTTTTCAAAAATAACTATAAAAGTCTGTAAAAGACATAAAACCAAGAACATATACAGAAATAAACAAGATAAAATAGCCAACTTTTAGATTACTGGTACTCCAGGTACTTGCTGCATGGGCTTTACCTTCTAATTGACCGGTTAATTAGTCAACATTAGCTGTGCATAAAAGGAACAGCTGTTAAACATTAAGAAGTCCAATTTCTAGCTCATTTGAAAACCAGGCTTCTTTGTACACATTAGATTTTTCCACCATTGTAAAGTACAAGAGCAAGTAAATCTCATTTAGCTGGACCACAGATGGCAAATAAGTGCTGTCACATAATCACATAAGTTAAACACATACTGAACACTGCCTTTTCCTATGTAATATTATTACATTAATTACTGACATTTAACACTGATCAGTGCATGGGCAGTACATACTGTGAATTCAGCTTGTCATCACCTTTGTAGGATATCTGTGACAGCTACTGTAGATCATTGATTTTATTTGGTATATTCAGAAGCAGTTATGGTATATTCAGAAGTCCAGTTAGATTATACAGAATATGCGCATGCAAAAAGATGCCTAATGGTCCATTATACATCAAAATAATGTGAACCATTGTTAGCTTGTGTTTAGTAACGTTTGCTCTTAGTGTAATTTTGCTGGGTCGTCAGTGCTGCGAATGAATGGCATTTTGGGAAGCAAGTTTGAGCGCCAAAAAGGTCAATTATAACCTCTGGAGTGCATTTGACAGTGATGAGAATGAGCTTTCTTCATAATTTATTGACAAACATAATGCACCAATCTGTAAATATTTACTACATGCTTACTTGTGTGAAAGTCAAACTTAAAATGAGAGCCATGATATGATATGCTCTTTGTCAGTATTTTCTGTCCTTCAATCTGCCTGGACAAAGAGACTTCTGTTCATAAAAACACTCTTCTGTCTACCTGAGGTCAGAAAAGATTAAAAAACGAGAGCTGTAAGTAAAAGAAAGGCCTCAAGTAGAGTGCTAGCAAGAAGAGAGAAAGAGAGAGGCATCACTGACTTATTAGACTGGTGGTCTTCGCACTGAAGCGAGACACAGGCCAATAAAAATGCCGTCTCTTCTCTGGGATTATCCCGCCGTTGATGGAACTGACAGGCCGCCTCTCGCTCTGGGATTTCCCATTTGGGAGAAAAGACAACTGGTTTCTGTGGCTATATTCAACCGTCCTGGCTCATCACTCTCGGATACTCTCGACATAAATAGGCCTTGCAGGTTCGCTGGTGGACGAGCCCCCCTCCTGTTAAACACAGAGCTGGTGACAGTAATACAAACATAACAGCCAAATCCTGTCAGCAAGTTTAGTCAAGAGAATAGACTAAATTGTTCTGTTTTCAGTTGTGTCTGTGTTTCTGGTGTGGTGTCGGCTTTTATTGAGCTCAACAACTTTCCAAATATTTGCCATGCCACCGTGCCTGGTGAAAAAAATAGCATTTTTTTGTTAATTAAATAAGATGAATCTCAGTGTTAGACAAGTCGATTGGAAAATGTAGTTAATTGCCCATTAGATATTTCCTTTATACCTGTGGTAATTGATTTTTTGGGGCCGAAGAAAGTGCCTATAGTACTGTTTGGATAAAGTCAATGTGAGAGTTAGGTCTGAGATTCAAGGTTTTATCTTCAAGGTGTGAGATGAGACGTGAATAAATTCACATTGTATCATTTTGTGGTTTGGATTTCTGCATGACGGAGAGATGGTTGCTCATATAGTATGCTAATCCAGATCTGTAGAAGCATTGATAGAGGTCAGAGACACTACCATTGTTTTTACCTTTGGTGCCAAGTATGAAATGAGGCGGGTGAGATTCCACGTCTGTGCCCCATGGGACCCCTTGAGCACACATTGCTGCATGCAACTGTAGATAAAAATAAAACAAGTGCCTAGGAGGTTATGTGACCTTTGTAAATCTTACAATGCCCTACAATGTCATCTACTACCTGTGTCTTATGGCTGGTAGCACAACCAGCTGTGACATATTGTCACTTTATTTGACTAGTATTGATGCATCCAAAAATCACCCTTGATTTTGGTTTCTCCACCAAATAATAATAAACAGCTACTGTCTGATAATGAAATCAGTGAACGTGGTTTCTTACAAATATGGCGACCATTATTGCTCAACGTGAAAGTGGTTGGGACAACACTCTCTTTTTGTGAACGAAAGGAAAATACATATTTCCAGCAAGAATGAAAAGCACGGCCCTGCAGAGAGATGATGATGCATTTTGAGGACAGGGTCTGAACTCTTGATGGATGATACTGAAAACACCAGTTAAGGACTATTACTGTGTGAAACCAATTTTCCACAAGAGCTTTGACATTGAGACCACTGCATGAACTCCAATACAATCCAGAGACCCCGTGATAGAGAGATGCAACCTTAAAATACCAGGGTTGGTGAAGTCCCTGCATGGCCTCTGGCAGCTGATGTGCTCCGCTTGTGCGAGTGAGTTTCACTCGTGAGGCAGAATTGCTGAGCAATGTTTGCATTAACAGGCTTTACTGCATTAGCCCGAGAATAGGTTAAAATGCATGCACAGACTGGAAAATGTATTCATTCTGCGAGGGACAGGATGATCCTCTTATTCTGCAGTGGAACACGAAATAAAAAAGGGCAGCTACACAAACTCGCAGCAAGCAAACGGAATAAGTCACACAATGGATGCAGTAAAATGGCAGGATTCTAAGTAACAGCCATGAATAAAAATTACAGAAAGGCAAGCATTAGAGTCATGATATTTACTATACATGCAGTAACAGAAATAAATACTTACGTTCAAGTTACTATGAATCATTGAGTTCCATGTCTATCAGTTTCTCTCCATTTATTCTGGATTTTTTGCTTTGATAAAAGTCATTTATAGCAATAGCAGCAGCACCTGGATGTAAAATTATTTATTTATCAAGGGAAAAGTTGATGAATGATACAGTAAGCCAGCTTGGAAAAAAGATGGGGAATGCTAACAGTATGTTATACTTTGAGTTCAGTAACCAGAAGCCTTACTATAGTTAGTCTACTTCATTGTAGTGCATCACTAGAGTTGGGCAGTAACACATTACCTTATCCTTAAAGTGAAATACATCTGCAGATTAATATCATGTAATCCGATCAAAAGCTCCAGAACAGCTACTAACTGGACCTCGAGGTGATGTCCGAATCTAGCTGGAGGCTCCATTGGGAAATTAGCTGAATTATAATACAGAGCTTTCAGAGTCAAACACTTTTCCTTATGAATTGTTTCTTACTGTTATGACTGTGGGTGTGTATCATGTGTTGTGGGACGGTTTTCTTTCCTGTTTAAGGTTATCTGTCATCCTATGGGGGAGATTCCCTCTCTAGGCGACACCTTCTTCGCCCACCTGGTTTGTATCTCAGTCTTCCTTGTTTTCAATGAGCTTGTCCTCCTCTACGTTACCAAGTTCAGCTGCAAGTCGTCTCTTTGTCTGGCTGATTGCGGCCGTGATTTAACCTGAGCAGCCTCTGTGCCTCTCTGTGTTCTGTTAACTTCTGTGCAAACGTTAGCCTTGAGGTTATCTTTGGATGTGTGTTATTTGAATGTTAACTCACTTGACGCACTAGTTTATTGATTTTGGGGAGCTGAGCTATAGGTTTAATCAGCCTCGTTGCACAAATTCATTATTCTGGCACCACACCTAGCTTTGAATTGTTTATAGAAGCACTAGTTTGGGGTTGACATCTACTATGTGTTTTATATGACAGGAAGGTTTAGTACAGTTAGGGAGGGTTTTGTTGATTTTGTTCTTTTCAGTTCTCTCAGTTAGTGAGGTGATGGGGTTACTTCGCTAGAAAGGGTTAGGGTTATCTTGTAACTGTTTTTTTTTAGTCATTTTTGGGTTACTTGACAATAAATGTTTGTACCTGCCTGATTACATTGGCCATATGTTTCTTCCTTACACTACACTTCTTCCTAACACTTAACAACATAATCAATAACAAGACAGGTATGACCTAAACAAATTAATAATCACATCAAACATACACAGTAACTCGCATTATCTTGAAGCCAAATAAACAAGTTAGTTACAAGTGCAAATGTTTAATTAATTCTCATTCATGAAAAGCTGGAATACATAATCCAGGTAGATAAATTTGACATATAACACATCATTATGTAACATGTCCTTAAAGCTAAGATGTCCCTATAATTTAGTTTTCACATTATTATCTACTATTTTGTTTGTGTATACAGCTGTAAGAAACAAGGATTTCAGTGTAATTGTTACAAAATGTAAAAAAAATCTCAATTGCAACCACTTGCATAAAAATCTCTTCAAATCATGCATATTAAAACATATAATGTACCGTACTCCCACACAGCTTCTCCATCACACTTTATTATTCCACTTCCACACACATGTGATTAAACAATTATTGTTATATTGCAGTTCCACTGAGAAAATTAGCCAATATTTATGTTCTTTAGAACTAAACCTTTACTCTTGTCACTCTTGCTAACAACCACAAAAACAACACCTTTGTACTCTTGCTTACACTTAACTGACCTGTCACAGTGCTGAAAGCAGCTAATTTGAGCTGCGGGAGTATTCTCTTTATTTACTGTACTACTGTATACTCATTTATTTTATTTTATACTCATTTATTTCATTTATTCATATATTTTATACTAATTTTGCTTTATTTAGAAATGAAATCAAGACTGGCAATTCACATTATTAACAGCGGTGTGTTGAAGAAGTTGGCGAGGACAGTATGCAGAGCAGAGACTTTAAAAACAATGAGCAGAAACAGGACAGAAATGACAAAATACACAATGACATAGTTAAAAGAATAACATGTTTTGTACACAGTAGATACAAAATGGAAAAAGCAAAATAAACTACAATAACTGTACAATAAAACACTAGAAGTCAATTAAATGGGTGTTTTCATAGTTCAGAGCAGTTGCAGGTAAATATCTAATGTGAATTAATTCTGTTTTGGTAAATATAAAAGCGTAGAGAAGCAGGATAGTAAAAGTTACACAGGTGTCCTTAGATATAAAAAAAACTTAAATTGTTGTGAAACCTGTTACTGTTAATATGTTTGACTATATGAGTACCACACCAGCGCATGGTGCTTCATGCGCAGAACAACGTTGAAAAGAAAACATCCAATAAGAGGGAGAGAGACAGAGAGACTAGGCATGACAAACGGGACTTGTAAGTAAGTAGGGGAGATTACACTGGTTGCTAAACTCTCCATGGGGAAAATGTTAAGCAGATTCAATGGATGAAGTAATTCAATTTGAGCCTCTGAATAATAGCATCATTTGCCATGGAATTAGCATCCGCCACTATCAATCAGTACGGCGAAAGACTAACACAAGCTGCGCCCACCAAGGACACTGGGCTTTCTGTGAAATTCAACTCATTTATCAGGTTAACCTGACTGGAGTCAGCGTTCACAGCAGGAAAGCTACGTATTTATGCTGATTTTTTTTAAAACTGAATGCATTTTGTAGGTCATGTGCATTGGCACAGGAGTATATTTTTCTCTTTTCCCTGTGCTGTAAACCTATTATTATTATAATGAATTGTAGGTACGTTTTTGTGTTGTTAATTAAGCACTGAAAGCCACAACCTACGCTGTCACATCCTGAAGTGAAAATCAAAGTGAAGTGAATTTTTAAATTAATTTCTTGGCCCTATCAAAAAGATGTTTTGCCCATATGCTCTGCTTGTGCTCTGACTCTTAAATTTCTTTTATTATTTCAACATTTTATACATTCAAGAAAAAACTACACTCTTTACTTTGAGTTATACAAACCTGTCACAAGTCAAGTAAGAAGAGTTCAACAAAACAGAGAACAGTTTAAAAAATTAAAAACAAACAAAATATAATGTGTAAATTTGTGAGCTTTAGAAGAGCTGGCGGCACCAGGGTCACTGTTTCCCTTTCTTTCCAGTCGTGAGGTGAAGCTAAGCTAACCAACCAACCAAGTCATGTCACAAAGTACATCCAGAGAGAGAGAGAGAGAGAGAGAAAAATTAAAGACGATCATTTGAAAAAAAAAGAGAAAATATATCAAAAAACTCAAGGCCTACATTTTATATAACGCTTTCATACAATCATGCCTCAAAGGACATACAAAGAGGGACAAAAGAGGACTGTTAAACCAGATGATCTGACCAAAAGATAAATGAATACATTAAATGAATTTCCTCACGGCCCAGTTACTATCTTTCAACCGCGTCTCGCTCAGATAGCTCAGTTGTCATCACATGATCTCCGCCCGCTGAGAAAGAAGACGGGATGTGGTTGAAAGTTAGCAGAAAAGTTAGTCATTGTACCTTGAGTTATTTCTTTTGTTTTGAATTATTTTATGTATTTTTGTATTAAATCACACCACGCGTGATTGTGCTTTATTTTATACTACAATGCCTCAATGATCTGTACCACAAACCTCTATGGGGTCCCCTCCATGTGTCTTCCGAGAGTTGGGCTTGATATTGCTGAGGCGGACTCTTGATGTGATTTCTGTTAAATTGAAAATTCCTCTCCCGGCTCAAAAAATTGGCACCCTTTCAGTGGTGAAAATTTAACAAATTAGATGGTGCTGGCTGCATTCAAAAAGCAGGAGACGTGTTCCTTTGTAAAGAATTTATTTCATTGCGGAGAATGCAGAGAGTTGACGGACGTCTCAACAAAAGGCCATTATTAGTGTCACTTTCTCACAGAACGCACTGCTGAGCGTTCTGTTTTCCCTGCTAGCTTTTGAATTAAATAAAAAAAAGCATAAAGGAACACGCTCTCTGATTTTTTCCCCCTGTGTCCTTATTTTGCTCTACATACCAATTCTCAGAAGAAATTACTTTGTAAACTGGACCAATTTGCTGGCCAATTGGTTACAAAATCTTGTTGCTGTGAAATGCTCAACGTTCGAGCAAGGCTGGCAATTTGTTACGTTTGTGACACCTCACGGCACTATGTAGGTTGCAGAACTTTCCAATTTAATAAATGCAGATGAAAGGGGAAAAGAAGGAAAAAGAAAAAACCTGTCAGTGGGCTCGAGCTATGCTGCAGCTCACCTTGGCTTTCTTAGCTTGAGCATTGTTTATCTCGGAGTGTCACAACATGCTTTTCCAAGGCTTAACTTCTTCCTTCATCTATTATCAGTAGCTTTCATAGCTGCTACACACAAAAAAGCCACGCAGCTCATTATTAAAACAATTGCTCCACTTGTCAACAACTGAACTACCAAAAAAAATCAAAACGAATAGTTTCTAATTCTTCTTCTCTGGTGAGGTTACTGTCACAGGACGCTGTCATTTTCCGTGCAAGGGCATCCACTGAGGACGGAGTGTGTTGTCTTACTCTCTAAAGAAAAGACAGTGTTGTGTAGGAGCTTGCTGTGAGATGACCGGGTCATCCTTATCACTGACCGAGGCTGGCAAAACGTCAAAACATCCCCTCAATCCGCTTAGGAGGAGGAGGAGGATCAGCACTTGTAAAATGACTGGCACTGCCCTAAGCAAAGTTTTTCAGGACTCAGCAAAAGGCGGCTTACCAAAAAAACAACTGATGTTCAGAAGAGGTAATCATTACCAGCGCAGGTTTGAGGATTTCTGGATTCACTAACTTTTAACCACCTTCAGTGGTGTACGGCAAGAAAAGGTCTGGCTTCCGTATTTTCTGCTTCTAGTAGACATTTGGAGGTAATACAAAGATGGCTGGGTGCTGTGCTGCCCGGTGGGGAGTCCACAGGTTTCTTAAGGGATCTAAAGGTGACCCCTACTTGACTGGCAGTTTGGGTCAAAAGAAAAGAGCTTACAAAGGCCCTCATGGCTGGACAGAACTCCTCCAACACTGTCTAACTGTCTGTCACAGCTTGCCAGGGGAAACCAGTAAAGAATTCTTACTTGCTCGCTTTTTCTTCCACCTGCTAATCAGAAATCACCCTGGCTGACATTTCATCCACCCTTGTCATTGCAAGAATCAGATCATCCATGAACAGAGGCATGGCTAAATGGGAAAAGTGCAGCCTTTGGGTGGCCAAGCTACTCTTGGAGAGCGATCTGACAATGAGCCTTCCACATCCAGAGAGCTGCTGGGTTGTTTTTTTTGCAGCAGACGAGTGGAGACTATGTAAACAGCAGAAGCTATCAGCTTTGTATTTGTGGTTACACTGATTGGACAATCTGCTGTCACAAGTCTACAGGCTTCACTGCCGTATGCATCAGAAGTGAGACCTGTCGACAAAACTTCACAACTCACCGTCTGTTTTATATTTTCTCTTCCACCTTTGTTGTGTACTTTATTTTAAACCTGCCATGATTGTGTGTGGAGGATGAAATGAAGAGATCAAATAACTCCTCCATCATTTTACTCACACAATAATAGCAAAGGAGCACATGCAGCTTGTCGATCTGTCAGAGTAACAGTCAATGCCCTGTGCTGCACAGCGAGGGCGCAGAACTTTATTGCAACATTTATTGACATTGAGGCAACAAACTCCTACATCTTTTACAGCGAGCCGGGTGAAGCAAAACAGGAAAGACGCTTGACAGGCTCTGCTGACAACGTTGCTTGTCAGCAGAGCTGTGCAAACTAGCTCTGAAGTTTTCAAACTCTCCTGCAAATCAGTTGCGGTGTCCACCGACGACCGTACACCAGAGTACACGTTTGCCCTGTACAACTCAGCAGGGGCGGCATAGCTCTTGGCAATAACTTTACTAGGGTTACAAGTTAGGGCCTCTGCCCTTGTGGCACTTAAACTCAGACTATGTTACTTTTAAATGGAAAAAATAGCACAGTCTTTCTCTTACTAATGAAAAGTTGAAATCATAAGTACTGTGGAGCACCCACCTTAATTCTATACACGCAGGGATTCTGCCGCTACAACATCGCTTGGTCTGTTTTGACCAGTAGCAGTTAGCTAAAGTTAAGTCTTTTAAACAGATGATGGCAT
Organism: Lepomis gibbosus; assembly: GCA_029875015.1. NCBI lineage: Eukaryota > Metazoa > Chordata > Actinopteri > Centrarchiformes > Centrarchidae > Lepomis > Lepomis gibbosus. The sequence continues at coordinate 31,640 of JAPMOB010202557.1, forward strand.
CAAAGAGTAAGTTTTGCCACATGTGTACAACTGTAATGTCACAGATAAACGCAAAGATGTATTAAAAGCAAATGACCCATGAGCATATTAGGAAATGAATCTAGAGTCAGGCTGCATCCACATTACTACGTTTTCAAATTAAAATGGAGAGCTTTTGCTACATTTGCACCTCCCGTCCAGACTAAATGAAGACCTAAAACGGAGAAGTTTGGAAACGCTGCCGACTCTGTTTTGCCTTTCAAAGCTCCGGAGGGCATTTTAATGAGGACGGGAAAAACTGAGGACTTTAGAAACGATGATGCAGACGCTCAGGCTACATGAAGACACAATGTTACTGACAGACTTTTTGACAAGGTATTTTAATTAAAATATTATGTACCGTGCAAATAACACTTATCTGCCTACACCTGTACTGTGCATGTCGCCGTTTACTTTGAGACGACTCCCAGTCTGTTTTCTGCCACCACACTCCCGTGTTAGAGTCAGTAACAGTCCCAGCTCATTATTGGTGCATGCAAAAAAACAAAACTGGTCTGATTCTTCCTCTGTATTTATTTATTCTTTTGCCAAACCTTCTGTAACTAAGAAGAGACCATCTGCGTCATGTTTACACTGGCGCGCACATTCCCAGTGTACCTGAACGGCCACTAGCTGGGCGTTTTCAGTCGTTTTAATGTAGACGGAGTCCAAAACGCAGCTAAAACGCTGGATGGAGATCGTCTTTGTTTTAATTTTCCATTTGTAAACTAAAAGGGAATCGTGTGGATGGGCCTTAATGTCCTGTACAACATGTTCTCATCAGGTTTTGAGATGAGTCTGACATAGTGTCATTTACACACAAGGTACCTTTCAGTGTCCATATGAAACACCTTTAAGTTTAGGAAAAGTTTTTAAAAAAATGGTTTGGCTTGAAATAATTGCATTTTGTGACGATGGATGTGTTACACTGGAGTTACTTGAAAGCCCAGGGCTTCTTATATAGACTCTAAAGGAAGGATAACTTGTTTCTCAAAGAGTCTGTATTTGATGCCCTGGGATGAGACCTACCTAAGATGAACTGTGGATACAGTCTCAGTTGATTTTAGGATAGTAAAACCTAGGGCAAAATAAAGGTCAAATTTTGGTCATGATTAAATTAAAAAACAGTGCAGGGTCATAGAAACCGAAGGCAAACCTTCAGTTTTGCTGTCTGTGCAGTGCACGGTTCCCAGCAGTGGGGATTATTTACTGGTTCATGGGGATCAGGTGAGAGGTTACTCATTTCTTTCAACTGCTTTGTTTTAAAGACACAACACATGGCAATGCAATGTTTTGCAGCAAAAACTATGGGAAATCAATGCGTTTTTAACTAATAATTACCTAGCAGGCCTGCAAATGAATCACTGCCTCAGTATAGTGGATTGGCTAGGCACTTTTTTATACATCTAAACATCTCAAATGCTCTGAGTGGTTGGATTCCACCTCCCACTGTGTAAACCACTCTAGAGAGATGGCAGGACTCAAGCTAATTGCTTGAATTCAGAAACTTGTGTTATTTCATTAATATTTTAGCTCAGTTTCAGTGGCCCAGGTCTTTGAATTATTTAAACAGTGTTAGTTGGTGTGGGTGAGACCACACTGCTCACAGAGCCAAGAATAAAACAGGAAAGTCAGACTCTGGCTTTCACCCATTGATTCCATATCATCAAAGTAAATTAGTGTTTAATTTCTGCTGTGTGATTCAAGAACAGCATACAGTTTTCTCCCTCTTACATTATACGTCCCTGTGACAGGCAGTAACATTTAGCCAGGTATTCACCCAAAAGGGTTTTTTTTGTTTTTTTGCATATGTTTTACTGAAATTGAATTATTTTCATTTACACATATATACCAGTTTATAGAGCTAGACTGTGCGAAATGTCAGACTCCTCGACTTATTTCAAAACTAAATTTTGGCCATGTTTGTGTAGGTCAGACTGTTCACCACATTGGTCCATACTGAAATATCTTAACACCTATAGATTAGATGGATGGATGAATTGCAAAATTGCAGAATTGCAAAAACTTTGATCTATAGATTTTTCCACCTTAGGTCAAGATTTTACCTTAAATACTCTGGTATGCCAGTATGGGCATGTTCACATGCTACCAAGCTGAACCAAGATTGTGAACATGGTTAACATTAAATATCAGCATGGTAGCATTGGCTGTGTCCAAAATCACTCCCTGTTTATTATAATGCATGGATATATATACACAGCACAGCACAGAGCACTAAGGTAGTCTGAGCTAAGATCCTGTGTTTCTTCAAGATCCAGACTGACAAACTGGTGATGGCCGCCCAACTAGACATTGTGTTGATCGGTAAACAGCAGAAGAAGGCTGTAGTGATAGATGTAGCAAGCCCAAAACAAATACCAAGGGCTGAAAAAGGAGCTAGAAAAGATGTTTGGAGTAAAAGCAACAGTGGTGCCTGTGGTAATTGGAGCACTGGGTGACCCCCAAACTAGGAGAGTGGCTCCAGTGGAATCCAGGTACAACATCTGAAGTGAACTTCCAGGCCTCTGGCACAGGACCGGAGTTTGATGATGATGTCCCACCCTATAAGGGATGAGAGGGGGGGATTTAAAAAAAAAAGAAAAAAGATAGTTGACTATAATTAGCCTCCGTCATTTTTATTTGATTGTACAAATATGTAAAAACTGAATTTGTGCTGTTTATATTGACCTCAAAAATTCCACATTGGAACAAAAAAAGTAGTATGCACATGCGGCATGTACATGACTTTCTGCTAATAATCTAACAGACAGGGTGAACAAGATAAACACTAGACTTGCTGAACATCAGTATGTTAACGTTACCTTGTTCACCAACTTAGTTTAGCCTGTTAGCACACTAAGATGTTCACAATAGCAAACATCATACTTGGCAAACATTGTCATTTTTAATGTGCTAGTTTTTCGCACAAAGCACCACAGTGTACAGACTCAGAGAGCTGCTAACCTGACTCTTAAAGTCTTAATTCAGCAAAAAGGTTCAGCAACAAGTGTTTTGATCAGGCAACAAATTTGGTAATTATGTTGGCAGATTTTCTTGTGTGGATTTGCCTTTCTATTGCTCAGCAAGCTGCCTTTTTTTCCTCTCGATATAATGAAATCTTCAGACAAGAAATGAATCAAGGTAACGTCTCAAAAACCAAACAATGCTGAAATGATGTCGCTCTGCTCTAAAGCAAGCTTTAATGCCCGTTTCTCAGCCCCAGTGTTGAGATACCTGGATGATGCTTTCTTGTAAAATGAGGTTTGTAATTACAGCAGGTCGCTGTGACCCGGGGCACAAATGACACGCTAATTATAAATAATTTTAGCTATGCAGATTGACTAACTTGGCACAAACAAGTGCTGTTGTTTACACAAACGGTATGAGAGTCAACAGTCCATCTCATTACATTGCCAGTTAACTGGGGGAATTGGCCAGATATTTTGGAAATGGTGCCTTATGCAAATAC
>JAPMOB010202569.1:0-13399 GCA_029875015.1 Lepomis gibbosus
CACACAAGCAACGACAACAGCTGGGAAACAGAACTATTGCTATTCTCCAATGGCACTCAATCATGACCACCTCGGACCGTTTCCACACAATTCTAAAAAATAGTTCACCCCCCCACCCCCCACTTCTTTTTTCTATCTCTCACTCACTTTCTATAACTGCTTCTCTTGCTCGCACCCTCCTGCCCTTGTCCTCAAATAACTGCTGCTAAAATCTATTTGACAGGGATATATTATTCATCAAATTTCTATTATGTGTCTTTACATCCACCGTGGGTTCAGCTCTCAGATCTCTGTCTCGTTACTTTCCCTCTTCACTCCCTCTTTCATTTCTCCCCTCTCTTTTTCCCTCTCTCTTGTTGCATCTTTGTGTGTCAGAGGATACAGTCCTTCGTTGTCTGAGGTTCTTTTGCATCGCTCCGTTTCCAGCACATGTGGTATCAAACCGACCTACATGGGTGCGATAAAGCAAACAGTCCGTGGTCCCTCCCTGACAGACTAATTTGAACAAATTCTCAAATTGCACCCCAAATTGAAAGCACATTGGGGTGCGGGTGGCCATCACTTATAAAAATCTGGATAAGTGACCAACAAGAAGGCCAAAATAATGCATGGGCAACTACCCTTGTTACTATAAGCAGCTGGGTAGCCAGTCAGATGTTCAGATTGTGCCCGCGATTGCATCAGTGTGGGTGTCTGAGACATATTTCTGCGCGTGACGTGGCAGGAATGTTTAGTTATGGTATGGCTGCAGGGCGAGGAAGTGTTTCCCTGCCCCATGCCGAATGTACATACAGGGCTTAATGACTCCGAGGAATGTTAATCAGAGGTTCAATAAACAGAACCAAAGGCACACATGATGCACACAGATGTGTATGAAATGATTGCAGTACCCCCTTGGACCATCGATTTTTGGAGGAGGACGGGGGATAATAAAGGAAAGAGCGGGGAATAGGGTTGAGGGAAGACATCACATGACCTGTAATCACTAATACTTCCAGGACTTGGCTCAGTCTTTCCCTCCCTCTCTCTTTTTCAGTATTCTGGAAGCTCAGCCCTGCTCCAACTCTCGTGAGTGAAGCCAGAGGTCTATTTTCTAGACGGGGTTGCTCCACGTCTATGATTGTGTTTGTTTGTGCTGCAAGGGGAAAAGAGAGAACGGCTTTAGTTTCCAAATCATCAGCCCTCCAGGGTCTGCATAAAACCTCAGCCCTCCTTCTCCTTCTCCATCTCCTCCTCCTTCTCAGTCTTCCTTAGACGTTCATTTACTAACATGGTTCATTTTGCCCTTAGGCTCCCAGTGTCAATAATACACACTGCTCGCTTTTTAGAGAGCTGCCCCAAAACAGGTCATTCGGTCCAGGCACGGGACGGGAGCATTCATCTTTTTGATTGTTGGGAAAGGGTCCAAAGCAATTTCAACTGGCAAGTGGAGAGGATTCCCGAGACATCTCTTCTGTCTCCAAAACACACAAGGTCTAAATCAAAAAAAGGGCAGCAATGGGCAGAGTCGCGGTACAGCACGCCTAAGCCGTGGCTAAGTCCCGCAGCCAGTGGCCATAATGAAAACTGCTCTGCGGAGTGTGCCCAGTGGCGGTCAGACAGATCCACCCGCTGCTGCACTGCACAATGAGGCTGTTATACTCATGACAAGCATCTCTCTCTGCCCAGACGCTGTGCATAGAGAAAACTGTTGACACCCACAAAATAGAGTTCCCATTACATCACAGCGAGGCCCATCACAATTTCTTGGGAGTAATGTTAAATTTAGTTCAGCCATCAGTCACTCCACCCAACATTGTGTCATGGTATTCTGCAGCCACAGCAGTAGCAGCTCCCTCTATTTTAAATGACAGAATGAAAGGAATTCAGAGATGGGACATACTGTTCTGTGTATGTCCAACAATCATTACAATCTGTTTATTTTCATAGTAAACAGCAGACATATCTATTGCCCGAACTACTCTAGACAATACTGTGCATTCAAGCCAGTAGCCATGCCAGATGTTACATCTTATATTAAAATGTCATTTGCATACTGCCCCAGAAAATTGGCTTTGTTTCCCAGCAGAAACATATGAAGCAGGATTGCACGAGGAACTCTTCAAAGGTATGAGGCTCAAATTTAGTTGCCTCCATTGCAAATTGCAGATCAACTTTCCTTGCTGTTCTGAACACGCAGGCCTAGCGTGATTCCTGAGGCAATGCACCTGGGCTCCATCTTTCTGGACCACGTGGAATAAAGCGCTGCAAAGTCAAGTGGGGGATGTAGTCGATGGTTATCTCGAGAAGGAGGGAAAAAAACTCTTGTTTCCAGAGCTCTGCTAAATACTGGGTAGCCATTATGGAGAAATAAGTTCCAGTAAAAGCTATTTCATTGTTTATTGATGGTAATATGAGTATAGTGCGGTGACAAAAAAAAAGTGTCATGTTGTTTGCTCGGGTTTGGCATATTTTCACCCTCACTTTTTATCCAAAAGTAGAGAAAAGTGTATGAAAAGTGTCTTGTGTCTTGATTTTGACTTCTATTTTTTGGAAAAGATGGATGCCCGTGAAGACTTTATCTTAAGCACAAACAACAGGATGTACAGCAGGAAAAAAAAATTCTGTTCTACAGTTCAATATTTGTTCCAATAACCCATTAATTTATTGTCATCTCTGGATTTGCCGCTCTGTTAATATTTGCACTTAAGTTGTACAAAGTGTACTTACTTTCCCTGAGATAATTGAGATGAGAGAGAAGCACTTCTGCATTGTACATGGTGGTGAGCCGGAGGAAGTCGTCCTTGCTCATCTTGCAGAGCTCTTTGCCGTCTGTGTTCTGAAACATGGCCGTGTCGATTTCTAACAGGCCGTACTCCTTGATGGCCCACTCAAGCCACTGGCGCACATGGTCCTGGGACCACAATGATGGATCTGCAGGAAGACAGAAGAAGAGAACGGAAGTTTAGACTGTTGGGAGAGCCTCATATCTGTCTGAGGTGAAGGAAGGGGGAGAAAAGAACAAATTGGAAACAGAATTTTGTATCAATAGCAGACCTTGTTCAGATAGTTGTAAATATTTTCTCCTATTCAAACCACATGAACAGGATTTACCTGAATGGCATGACTCATATTAGGCTTCAGGTAAATAATCTTTCACAGAGTAGTATTGTCTTTGAAGTCCCTACCTGTGATTGTGCATACTCTGTGGTACGTTTTGCACTGTCCCATATGACAACTAAGTAGGATAAAACAAACAGAAACGCAGACTACTTGACCCACATCTGATATACTGCAATCCAAACCCAAACTCAGCACTTGTGGTTAAGGAGTGGCCTCTATGTGGAGCTCCAATTAGGCTAATAGATGAGTGGCCATTTGCATCAGTTTAGCACTAGACTTGAATATGCTTTAAAATGAAAATTACCAAGGCTCCTTTGGATTTTAATGAAATCAAATGTGCTCATTTCTGTGGAAATACAGTTATTCTCGTTGGTTCTCTGGCTTAAGTTAACTTGCGCATTAAAATTAGTTTTCTGAAGGCTATAACCCTTGTTATTCACTGAACTGTATTGGTTCACATACTGAAAGATCAACTTCATGAAACCAGTGATGAAATATATCAGGTCTGGCAGACAAGCAGACATCTTTACCTGCACACAGTCAGCCATGCTCCCATGAGTGACGTAAACCATTTGAACAATGCTTTACCCCAAGAACCAGCGAAATGAAAATGGGACTCGTAAAACATTTACAGCATTGGCAAAATTATACCAAAACAGAAGAGTGATTTCGTCTGTAATTACAGCAGCAGCACAGAAAAACACCTGTATAAAAATGCAATGATTACAAAGATACACTATTTTATGAATACATATTCATATGTTTTTATTACACACAGCTTTACACTGATGCTCAAAAAGATATTCTTACCTGCAGGTACAATGACTCTCCGCTCATTGGTGGTCATGTTAGGGGGAGGGGCACTCTTCTCATCCATGTAATTTCCATAGTTCATCTGAGATGTGTCATTACCCCCCACCATCTTATTACATTTACCCACACTGCAGTCCACTGGAGACTCCCTGCTACACAAACACACACATACAAGAAAGTTGTAAAAATATTATCAGCAGATAAATTGAGTGTTGTTGGTTTTCCTTTTCCAGTCATTGACTTTGGCAGGGAATATTTAAGCTCTACCCTAGCCAGGGCCAAGTATATCAAAGATTAGCAGCAAAAAGTGAAGGTTATCACGGTAAATAAATAGCTTGTTGAATAACAAACGACAATATTTATAGCAGCAGCTGTAGTGATGAACACCAACTGTCTACAATGTATAATAAATACTAAAATTGAAAACTCATTTCTCACTGAACACTTAAGATTGTTAGGCAGTGGAAGTAGTTGTCATGCCATACCTGGATCCATTCATATGCTCATATTCTCGCTTGACGTTGACCCGCACTGGCTGATTGATCCACTCCTGCTGTGGGGGTAAGGGGTTGATTTTGTGGGTCTGGCCGTAGTCCTGTGTGCCAGATGCAGTCATATCTGTCTTGGGGAGAGGGGCAGCAGCAGCGTACGGAGGCTCAAATAAGGACTGGTCTTCACTCACCACTGATAGCGCCTCCTGTAGGTAGAAGGAATAAATAATTATGTCTTTCTCAAGTCACTTTACCAGTGCTAGTATTTCAGCAAATCCCATATAGCTTATATATAGCCATCCTAACAAATACACAAAGAAATGTGTTATTTTGTGAAATACGCGTATTGGATTTCTTAGAGAGTTAGTTGAGATGATCGATACTGTCTGTCCATTCAATAAAACATTTTGAATAAAAAATACAGGAAGGCTCTAGCCAGCCGCTGGTTAGCTTAAATTCAAAGCTCACTAATTAACAAAACATAGCTCTTTTTTGTACGTATTAAAGAAATGACATATAATGCGTTCATTTAAGAGTTTTAGAGGTGCTGGCAGGCAGTTTATTTTATATTTGTACAGAGTCAGGCTAGCTGATTATACCGGATTCTTTATGCTAAGGTAAGCTAACCATGTATTTTCTGTAGTTTCATGTTTAACCAAAAGATATGAAAGTAGTATCAATCATTTCATCTAACTCTTGGCACAGAGGCGAAGAGCCGTATTTCCCAAAGTGTCAAGCTGTTTCAAGTGGAAAGACATAGTCATGTGATAAGAATGATAAGAATACACTCACAAACATGAGCAGATACAACTCTAGTCTCATATTTGACACTGCCCAGAGACTTGTGATGTCAAATTTTCAATCTCTTGTGTATATTTGTTTACAGCAATTATGTGCAGTTATTGCTCATATCGCAGTCTGGCATCCTAAGTGGTTTGTGTATACAGCCCACGAAGCAAATGTTGCTTCCTGTTGATGTTAGGATGTGCACTTCAATCATGCCCACAGTCGAGTTGTAAGGTTGGGCGCTACCACCGTAGTAGTTTGTTGACATCAATACAGCTGTTCTACCAGTAATGACCCATTGGTTTACCAATCCATCTTTTAAAATGACATCTCAAATTCTCAAGTTTACTGTAGGAGCTGAAAATTCAAAATATTCTGAACAAGACTTTCCAGATTCCTGGATCTGTAATCATTTTGTCTTGCCCATTAACAGTATCTTCTTGACTTCAATGGAACCCAAAATTCGCTGTCATGCCCTAATGTGTCTGTCTTGTCTGAGTGTTGGGCTTCCTTCCACAGCTGAAGACGCAACAGAAGCAATGGGGGGTCATGGCTACACTGACCTCTCTGCTGTGGCTCAGCTGGGGCAATGTAAGTTTATTAAAGAAAACAAACGCAGAAACTCAGCGCTAGCCAAGATAACCACCAAGTGGTTTTCCAGCATGCTCCTCATGTAATGTCTTGAAAGCATGGATTATGTACATGATTTTAACATACAGATGTCACTGGTTCGTGTTTGACAGTGAACAGTGTTGGGCAATGTCACCTACTCAGACCTGTGCCAGGCAACCTTTAACTTGCACAGAAAGTTGATACTCCATAACAATGACTTGATGAGTCAGCCTTTGTTATAATTTCTTCATCTATCATTGTTAAAAACAATCAAACAGACAAATACAAAAAACAATAAGTCACGAAATCAAGTGAAATCATGACAGTCATATGTTTCTGCTGAGGACTGAGCTCGGGTCTGATGCACATCTGGATCTGATGGCACAGCTTATACGGAGACGTGTCTAATTCCCGAGGACTGAATTATTTCATTCCAAAATGCCACATATCTGCTTCAGGGGGAAAATGCTACTTGATATTCATTGATCGGTATTTCCAACATGTAGCTGTTTCCATTCCCTAAAATGTTACTTTTATGAAATAAAAATCCTCATGATCTCACATAACATCAGTTTCATTCCATTCTAAGACATTTAATGCAAGTAGAACGTTTTCACTTATGCCTGTTTTGATGACAAATGTCTCTTTTTGTAGTGAAAGTATTCACTGGTACAACTAGAGACTGACTATAATGTGTAAGTGGTATACATATAAATACACCAAAATACTACAGCGATTCTTAAATGGCAGGTATGCTCTTTCATCCACTCCACTTGGACATTGAGTTGAAATTCAACATGCAAAACATTTCCTTTAACTAAAATAATCACACCTTGGGTGTCTTGTATGGCAGTTATAACTGCTTTACACAGTATTAACACAAACATGTTTTTCTTTTGAACTTACAGATAAAATAAATTATGTATCTCTAACAAGCAACATAAGCAAGACTAAATTGTTTAGCAATGTATTGTATTTGGGGAGATCATGCTAAGCCAATAATAGGACCATATATGTTGATACTGATTAGAAGCCATTTGTACATTTCTAATTATTAACGTTTAAATAATTTAAATTAATGCAGGTACTTGATCTAATAAAAGAAAGTAACAGGTGAAGCCTTTGCTGTGTACTATTTATTATTTGAAGTTGTGGTAAACTTTGCAGTGAGAAAATGTTTAAATTTGTATATGCACTATAGTGCCCTCTGTTGTATTGCCACAGACCCACTACTGGCAGTGTTTACACAAGTATAGATACAAAGATTTACAAAATAATTTGTAATCATTTGTAAATACCCTAGAATATAAGGGGTCTGCATTCCATTTCAATAATGTTGTGAAGTGGTTTGACAAGTCAAACTTCTTCTCAAACATGAGATGAATGTATTCTCTACACACACAGCAAGGTCTATACCACACGTGAAATACAGAACAAAGGTTTCTATAAACTTCTAGTTCAAAAAAATACTCTTTGGGTTAATGGCTGGATAAAATGCTGAACCTCTCCAGGCATTTAACCATCTCGCCAGAATTAGATTTTCCACTGATTTCATCAGTGGATCCATCATAGCCTGAACCCTGGCAGCAAGACTTGCTATCTAAGCAGAGCACACCAGCTAGTCTGTGGATGATAAAATGTAGGAGAGTGAGGGAATGTCTCATTACAGCCCGATAAGAGCTTAGTCAACTACTAGGACTGTTGGATGTCATATTTACAGTGACATTATCAGCCTGCACAATTGAAACCATGATTGGCAAGTGGTGTGTGCTTATCAAGATTGCAGAGGGTTTTTTAAAAATAGGGGCACACCACTCTCATGAGAAGCTGAGAGGATGACAGACCAGTGTCTATGTTTTCTTTCCAGTATCAGTGGGGAACACACACATACTGCCAGTGGGAGCTACAAGCGGTTACACTGTCTGCCTCACAGTGTCCACAGATAATTTCCCAATGGTTGTGGACCACTCCAACAATTTAGATGAATTTCTCCCTAGGACCATGATTTAACATCACTCTATACAGGTTGAGTTTTAAAAAAGCTTTGTCCTTAAAAACATTTAGCTGAAAACGTAAATACGATTAAGTTTCTATTTTTGCAATAGTGTCTGTCTGCTGTGCCACAGACAAAGGGGAAAAAAACATCAAAATAATCTTGGCTCAGCTGTTAAACCGCGGTCAGCATTGTAAGCATTGTGTGAGTGTGACACCTGCTGGGAGCCACCTCTGTTCTGTTTACATCAGCCAAGTCTATCTCTCCAAATGCGTCACGACGCGTCTGGAGCAGAGGATATATGCAATAGCTCCACATCCAGACTACACGTGTGATTGTTTGACGTTCACACACAGCCATCTAGCAGGAGCCACCCACGGGGGGCATTCCTGTCTTTTGTTTAAGGAGGAAGAGGAAACCTGTCAGGAAAAGATTGTGTAGAACAGGAAGCTCTCATGGCTAGAGAGCCCTTCCTTTGTTTTAGCGAGCATGAATGCAGCTAGCAGCCAGTCATTTATACCCAAGGATTTAATTATGATTACATTAATTGTCACAACTTGTTGCTTTGTTACAGACATCCAGGCTGAGACGTTCGTGTCCTCCTGCAGCATAGCAGTCATCCCCGATACATAATAAAACAATCACAGCTCTGTGAGATTTAAGTGACTATATGCAACCTGACATTTCTGTCTGGCCAACGTTTATACTCTTCCAAAACTCACACCACACCCAGCCGCCACAAACCCGCTACTTTAAGTTTTCCAAAAAAAACAAAAAACAAAACAAGTCGGATTACTTTTTAGCAACAATAAGGGTAAACACAAACGCTGCATTCTTCTGAGGTTACACTTCCAACCGGAGGACACAGACTGAACGCATCCCATGGTGAACTAATCGGGACTTGCCATTCAACATCTGGTGGCTGCAGCCATACTGCATCTGGAATTTGACTGTTCGAGGCAGTAGCCAATGTTAATGTAGACTAGCGCTCTTGACTACCAACATACCATTTCAAAATACTTGTGTAACTATATAAGGAGCGAGCCAAGGTTACCATTGTGAAGCCCTGTGGTTTTAAGTGTTGCAAACTGTGCAGTTACAGCTTTCCTTAAACTTTGACAAAACTCTGTGCGACGGAGGGAGAGAAGTTACAATGATCAACAACAACAAAGAGAGAAAGATTATTTCTTGTGTAAATACCAAACCATCACAGTTTTTGACCCACGACAGGATCCTCGGACCAAGCCGGGCGATGTGCCACACCGCTGTTGCGCAGCTCGACACATCGTATCCAGCGGTACATCCAGTCATGGCTATTGCTCAATCCCCGCTGCCCAGACTAAACCAAACCGTTGAACTTGTGGATTACTTATACATATAATGGAAATACAGTCTACTGCGTATTGTCTGAAACAAATAGCCACTCCTTTTTGCCTTTCCAGACGTGCGTAATTGTGCGCTTGGTCCCCAAAATCCAAAGCGTGATTCTGATTTAGCCTTGAATCCACGCCGTAGTGAATCCTCACAACCGGGCAGATTATTGAAAAAACGAAAGTGGATATTCTCAAAGAAAGAGAAAAAAGAGGGAAATCTTGTTACCGCTTTCAGACCGAGAGAAAAAAGCCGCTCATCGTCGTCAGATTGGAGGTCCCAGCTCACAGAGCGACACAGAGGGGCATTTCAACCCATTGCTTAAAAAAGGAGGCGCAACTCAGAAAAAGCAGTCTCCCACAAACTCATACACCCCGTTCTCCACCCTTACCTTAATAGTTCCGTCCATTTTGCGCAATTTTCAGCGGACCCCGACAATATCCCAAACATGACACGCTCCTGAATTAATTCCAGCCCCCGGTATGTGGCGGAGAGAAAGAGACACTTTTACCGGATTGAGTTTTTTCTTTCCTCTAAATTTGGGAAGTGAAGTCACCGCTGTTGAGAAGGTTGAGAAGGAAGCTGTGTGTCACCGAAAGCCCTGCCTTCAAAAAAGCAGGATACTGTCCCAGAGAGATAAGCAGGGAAAACAATTGAGTGTTCGCTCCGATGTTATGTTTTTCTGCTCGGAAATATTTACAGGATGACTGCCTGCGTTGTGCGCAGCCATTGCCGTGTAGCCTGTTGGTCGAATAGTGTTGTGTGTTTTGCTTTCTCAGTAATGTCACATATGGTGTGGAAGGGTTTACTATTTGTCCGACTTATTATTTCTGCGCGGATTTAAATAAGAGGCTTTCGGGAACGAGGTGTCACAGGACACTCTAAGTTATGTGACTCCATGTTTTAGAGTGCTTTTCACGCCTACACTTCAGACACCCATCTGGTCATGCCTCCATCCCTCTGTAAATCAGCCTATTCCCTGTTTTATTCTATATTTCATAGTGTAATTGATACATTAAATAAAGTTTATCTTTGAATGTGGACAGATGTTTCTCTCAGACTTACAGCCGATGGACCTCTAAATCAAAACAGGAGAGAAACCTGAACACCTATGGTAGGAGTTGTTGCAACCTGGTCTTTTTTTGTTACAGCTCTCGGTGAAGCTTCTGTGAAGTTTTCCTGAGACACCATTAATAAAACCCAAGCATTCAGCAGCTAACCACACTATAGTCTGAGGGTCTGTTCTACACGTGTGCGTCTGCTGTTCAGCACAGGACTCAGTGGATTAAATGCAGCCTGCATCAGCAAGAGCACACTTTCAAGGGGACTCAAATGTAGATTATTACTATAATAACTATTGGTTAGTTTGCTATTGCTATTCAATGGTTTCTCACTACTCGACTGAAAAGAAAAAGAAATCTCCAATCACCACCCCCACAAAGGCCTAGGTATTTTACCCTTTTCGTCTGCCCTATGAAATTGCCCTCATCAATTCAGGCATAATTTTAGTGCAGATGCTAGACACGGATCCAGCTCTGAACGTGACCAGACCAGCAACACTGCAAGAAACATCAGTTTTTACAGATGTATTGCCACATTCAGCATTTCAGTAATATTTTATTTCTGAAGACAAAAGAAAAACATAAAAATCAAGTAGGTAACTTAGATTTAGTGAGTTAAAAGAAATCTGCTTTAATACAGATTGTACTATTTTAATTCTTTCAGATGGTCTTTTGTGTGAAAAATACCCCCCACCACTATCAAGACAATCAATTTAATACAATTTAGTTGAATGATGATGAGGGATATTTTTTGCAGTGTTGGGGTTCTGCCTCGGGGAGCGGCCTCAGAGTGGCCAAATAGAGACTGCGCCGCCGCAACTACAGACAGCAGGGCCGGCCTGTCTGCTCTCGACTTGGGGGTCTGGTGGGGCTGAGGGCCCCCACCCTTGGGACTACCACATCTGGATCCTGCTAAGGGTCAAGGCTTCTCCTGCCTGAGGCCAGTTCAGACTCGTGTAATTAAGGGAGACACCTTGTTTAACTCTTCAGTGACTGGTTTGGGTTTTTTTTGTTTGTTTTGTGTTTCTATACATTCCAATGTCTGAGGTTTTCATATATGCATTCTATTATAGGGAGACTAGTGATAAAGTGGCAAATTAAAGAGGTGCTTAATATGTGACACTGAGCTCTTGATTTACCATACAGAGCTTTATGACCAGTAATAGAAACAAATCTCTTAAACCCCCTGTTCTTTCAGTTTTATTCTGAGATGTGCTTCTTTGGATTTACATCATCAATTTCCATTAATAAAAAGGCAAATGTACACTCCACTGAAGAGTCGAAAATCAGTTTACGTTGTGTAAACAATTTAAATACAGTGTTATGAAAAAAGGCTGAAAAATTTGTAGGATACTTTTCAAATGACACAAAACCGTCATGTATTCCTGAGAAGGCTGATTTTCTAATCTCACAACATCTCACCAACAGCCTGCCTCAGACCAGATAACTGCCTCTCTATTAAAATGCCATTCCAGTCACGGAGCTTAATAGGAAGACTTGGGGTCCAGGACCTACCAAGACCATAATGAATACAGTGGTAACAAACATTTTGGAAGGCCAATAAACAGATGCAAGTTGGTTTACACAGTGAACCACAGAACATCTGGCTTGACGCTGGAGCTAGACAGCCAGACATTTCTTCCTTACACCACGAGCCAGTAGCTCCTCTGTCTCTCTGCTGGGGCAACCAGCCAGGGGCGGGCAGACACTATACATAGTTTATGCTCAGCAGTCTTTCAATTGTTCTTTCTAGCTTATACAAAGATTTACTAAGATTTGGTGAATGAAGAGGTTAGTCAGTCTTACATGAGAGAAAGTGAGTAAAGCTTTTTATTTGTCACATAGGTCCAACGAGTGAAACAAATCTCTCAAAGGGGAGATATAAAGGGGGGAAAAAATCTAAAAAGGTTTTGTTAATCAAGCACATTTTTGTTAATGATGTGTTGTGTAGATTCTGCATTCTTCATGTCAAGGCACTAGCATTTGTTTCAAAAGATTTTTAAAACTAGTCAGTATGCATGAATTGTCCCCATAGTTTTTTTCTTTGTGCTTTGTATCATACAATAATTTTTTGGTGTAGTCTATGAATTTAAGGTATGTCATTTGATCGTTCCTGAGGTGGGGTATAAGTATCCACTACTGTATGTTGTGAGAAACTTTTCAGCTGTGTTATTCCAAAGAAGAAATAGTCTCAGTCAATATGAGCCTGCTAAATTAGCTGTTTAGCAGACTGCAGACTTGTACTCAGATAATTCCTTTTCTCAGGCTACAAGACTGTCCGAGTCACAATACTGAGGGCAAAAAGTGGAGTCTGCAGCACATATAAGCACGAACTGTCTGGCCCCTCGCTCTAGGCCATAATTAATTTGAGATTTATTTTTATTGGAGAGTTCCAGTCTCGCCTGGCCTTAACCAAACAAAACCAAATGCTGGGTCGTGGATTCGCTTGAATGAGGAATATTTCTTTAAGTTTTGTATTGAGGCGTGCCACATTCTGACCAATATCTCCTTCGATGTGAGAGAGCCAGTGAGTGCAGTACTTGCACGCAAACAACACACGCTAACCCTGAATCCCGGCAGGATAACAAAATAACATTACTGGAATCAGAACAAACAGAAATAATCTAGGCTGCATTTCCACCTAAACTCAAACAAGCTATGAGATGCAAGCACTGTAAAATTGAAAGTTAACTCCAAAAATCGTCTTACGTCCCACTTACCTCTGCCCCTCCCTCATTGGCCTCTTGTCCGTTTTAGGGAGCAGAAAGACCCATTTAAAAGCATATTTCACCTGAAACATTCCGCACTATTCAACTCTCTCACAACAAATCAGGAATTGTTCTGAGCCCTGAAAAGCAGAGTCTCTCTGCAGTGGCACAAACGCCGTGGCTGGATGAAAGGGGCCCTTATTCAAAGGGGAAATAAGTCTTCAAAACATTAACAAGTCGCCCTTGGAAAAATATCTTGATTATGAAGATATTGCCATAGCTCGCCTGTGTACAATAACCCATTCTAATGAGTCACAATCCGCTCAGTCTCCGTAGATTATTATGATAGATGTGAGCAAACGTCATGCAGCCTACAATATTAACTGACACAAGTGTGAGCAAAGTGCACATTTAACATTATCTGGACAGTATGCAGTCATGTGCGGTTTTAGAAAAACAACA
>JAPMOB010202570.1:0-11795 GCA_029875015.1 Lepomis gibbosus
CACACACACACACACACACACACACACACACACACACACACACACACACACACACACACACACACACACACACACTGTCTTATCAACCCTACCAGGGGTTTACACCCAGTTCACAACATTCAACCCCATAATTTGGGAGCAGTTACTCTTTAAAGACCCAATGAATTCTTAAAGTTTATTTTCAGCAGTCTCAGTGATTTAAAATTCCTCCAAATGCAACTGACATGCTACAAACTTCTGTTAAACAACCCTGCTGCTTCTGAGGCGCGGTTTAACAGCCATATAAAAACACATGCAGGCGGCTCTTTTAATGACAACACCCTAAAGCTAAGCATCTCTGTTTACACATTGTATACCATAATCTCGGCCTCAGTACAAGTGAAGGCAAGCTCTGCTCTTCGCTCCAAATACTTGTGCTACGTGAGATAATGTCTTTTCCACACACAGGGATGTCTGTCCCACACAGTGCCCTGTCCTTACACATCACCACTGTACATAAACAGTGGAATTTATTGTGGGGAAACTTTTTTTCTCTATGATACTTGTATACCAGTACATTCATCTTTACACGAAACAGATTCCCAGGCACGCAATGGGAAGAATTCCACTTTTTCCAGGCTGACTGTTTAATTCCCACCTCACAATGACCTACAGGTTTGGAATAATACTATTTGCAGACCTTTGGAGTGGGATGTTAATCAGCGAGGGGCATTTTCATAGAAACATCTTCCAAATTTCTCTCCATTTCATTACATTACAGTTGCACTTAGAGCTTATTTAACTGAGAAAGTTAAGCAGGAAGGATGTCCAATTTGTTTCAACACACACCCATGACGTTTCCCTGCTATATTTTAGGAAATACAGTGGTGGAAAGAAACATTTTATCAAGTACTGTGCAATTTTACTTGAAATGTATTATTTCCATGTTATGCTACTTTATACATCTACATCACCACATTTCAGAGGAAAATATTTTCTTTTCTTTTACTTTTTAATTCACTGCATTCATTTGCAAGCTATAGTTTTTAGTATACTTTGTCAAGGTATTCTCCAAACTTAACTGTATATAAAGTAGTTAAAACTATAGCTCTACCTCAAGCAGCTGCATCAGTGAAATACTAATTACAAATTGATGCATCAGTAAAAATCTTATAATGCAGTATATAATGGCATGTCAGTCACAGGGGAGTACTTTCAATTTTGACACTTTAAGTACACTTAAAAAAAAGTACCTTTCCAACCAGAAAGCAGTCATCACCAGACAGTGGGACAGATACTGCAGGCAGATAGATATCAATAGGCTTGCCATTTGTAACTCTCTGGAAACGACCCCTTACGAGGCTTGCAACTTGGAGAGCATACACATCCTGCAGTCTCATCAGCCCCTTAGCGGCTCCCTGGAGGTCTTCTAGTTTGGGCAGATCGGCCTCTTCCTTTTCGTAACTGGACCTGAGGGCTGGACATAAGAGGGCCAAAAGGTGAACTGGGGCGGGGGGTTGGGTGTGTTTAGTTATCACCACCAGATGTGTCTGTAAAGAAAGCAATGAGCCAACCTTGTGTGTTTTCCAGGGCTTCGTTGCTGTAGACTACATTCAGCCACTCTGAATGCAGCCGCTTGATCAGGGTGAATGCCACCAGCGGGTTTGCCATTGCAGTCCCCGAGCCTTTGTACAGTTCAGTGTGCAGGTCGAATACTTTGGCATAAAAGCTGAGGGAAAGAACTGTGGTTACAAAAATAAAGGACAGGCCAAGTGCTTAGGCAGTTTCACATCTCAAGTGAGTCCTGGTGCTCTTGAAGAAGAAGAAAAAACAGTAGGCTAATAAAAATTCAAATGTTCTTCAGACCCCCTCAGTCAGAGCAAGGCTTTATTAAGTAGGGAATATTTGTTTTTAAAAACTGACCAATTTCCTTTTAAATGGGGTCGTCATTGTGGTGGAAATAGCAAAAATAGATTGATTAAACCTGGTATAGACAGACAATACACTGGAAATAAACATTATTGCGTCACATGACATACTGTTTATACAACAATACAACATTACTCACTTTACAACCTCACAAAGCCACCACAGATAAGATACTGTTTTAAATAGCATGTTCCAAAGGGCTATTTTTTTCATTTAGACACAGAAAATGTAAATTGTACACTTCTGGGAAATGATTTGACCAGTCTCCTTCCCCATCTGGCATCATATTTCCAACATTTATTTATGTAATTGTTCTCTTGTAAAGAAATGCCATAAAGCCGAACTTTCCCTGTGCATTTCGCAGACGTTTGGAGAGTGAACTCAAGTATCTTGAACACCACGACGTCAACTAATAATGTCAGCAGTTTCATTCCATTTGTGTATAATTTCATCCAAATTAGGTGCATTTAACTTTCCTGGTGTGGCACTGAAAATGTGACCATAATTGAATGTGCTTTTATCATCAAACTTCCATTAATATTTAGGCCTACTGTCTGTGGAGGAGCTACTGGTCACTGGACGATATGAGCACAAAAATCATGTTTCTAGGTTTAAACTAAGACAGAGCTGTGACTTCCCTTTAACTCTCATTTCAGAGGTGCGGTGTAGCTTTCAGGCTTTTGGAACTCCCCAAAAACCTCCGAGGAATTGAATGAATATGCTAATTTAATTTCTAACATGCAGATGAGGGAAAAATAAGCTTATCTCTTTTATCAGATCGTCCATCTCCACTGCGTCATCATGCATATCACTCACCGTTGGATGTCCTCCAGTCTCTCTAACTCACGGTCAATGTAAGTTTTCAAGTAATCGATAAGCTTCCGTTCAACACTTATCGCCTGCTTTACGTTCAGCAGCGACGTGTACATTTCACCAAAAGACACGGGAATCCCAGCTAATGTCAGGAGACCCACTAAACTTAAGTAAACACATGTAGCATACTTCATCTCCAGGGCAGAAAATACACCTCTTCCCTTTCTGCGGCTCAGCTCCTCTCTTACTGAACTTTGCTGAGGATCTTTAGAATTTACAAACGTGCCTCTGAAGTCCACACGGGGACTCTCCTGCTCTGAGATCAGCCGTCGCCTTCTGTTCACGCGACAGACCGGCAGCCTGAACTCGGTCAGGACAATTAGTTTCTCATTTCAGAGCGCACCCGGCAAGTTTATTCGCACTATAATAACAAGAATACATAAAACTTTATGGATTTGGGGTCTTGCGCCAGTTTTTGGAGGCTGTTTCTGATAAAACGAGCTGCCCATTCAGTTTGAGCTTTGATTCATGTAAATACTTTATATAAATGGATGATCATGGTATCATTTTTTCACCACTTCCCATTAACGTTTTTTGCCATTTGTATTTGCTTTGAACTGGGTGACCAAGGCAAATCATTTGCTCTCTGAAGTAACCGCGACACCTGCAGGTGAGTGCGTTGTACAACACCTAAACTGCAATTTTAAAGCAGTAAAGCAGTTAAAAAATAAATGTAAGAGAGGTCAACATTTGAATTATTATTTCTGCAGTGTTTTAAATAATATATGTGATATCTAAACACATAGTATTGAGATGTGATGTGCTGTAAAGTTACAAAACAAACCAGTATGCAAGAAATTTGCAGGTAGCCACTTTAATATTCCCCACTAAACAAACACTTAATCATTTTACAGTTGACTTAATGATAGGAATGCACAAAAATGCAAACGAAAGGGAAAAAAGTATGTAAATGATGTGGTCTATGGATGTCATGTCTGGTCAGTATACTGTCGCTTCCTTATGATGGGAAGTGCAAAATCAGTTCAAAAATTATATTTCTATTCTTATTTAGTGATTTTAGGCTTAAATATCTGTATAGTCTAAGTGGACAGTGGATTACAGAAGGCCAAAAGCATTTGTGTGCCTGCAGCCAAG
Organism: Lepomis gibbosus; assembly: GCA_029875015.1. Taxonomy (NCBI): domain Eukaryota; kingdom Metazoa; phylum Chordata; class Actinopteri; order Centrarchiformes; family Centrarchidae; genus Lepomis; species Lepomis gibbosus. The sequence goes on from JAPMOB010202570.1 coordinate 3,877, forward strand.
CCACACAGGATACCTTAAATTCACCAACACAATTGTGTAATCATTGTTGATGCTGCTGGCACAGAATTAGGGTCACTGTCTGGTTTATGTAACAACATAAGATCTATAACGCTAAATGATGCCAGTGTGTTCACAAAATTAAAGGGTCATGATTGCTTTCACCGGGCTGCAGAGGGTACCAGGATTTAATCGATTCATTAATTCTTGGTCAGATATTAGATTTACTTGTTCTCTTATTTACACAATATTTTAATAGTCTGTAAATCTTTGGAGCGATCTAACATTATTGTACACTCCATTTATGAAGACAGTAAATATTTTAACAGGGTTAAAGACTTTTTAAGACCTTTTTAATACTACATAGAAGGCAATTCAATACCTGTTTCAATGGCAAAGCATTAAAGTATGATCACAAACCAGTAGGGACAATAGAGCCTATAAATATTTATTTTTATGTCAGTACTTCACAGCTAAATATATAATTATATAATAAATAGATGATATACTAAGATTTCTAATGATATAGACCTTAAAACATGATCTGGACCCAAATAAGCAAAATAATATGGGCAAATAGATTAACCAATCAAAAATGCAAAAAATGTTTTTGCAAAAAGTCGCTTCCCACACACACCCATTATGAGACAATGAGATTCCTATCTACTGTAGGTACCAGTAGTGACAGTGTTTGCTTCAAGTCTGATGGCGCTGACTGAAACTCTACAAAAAAGGATCAAACAGCCTCCTTCATGCACAATCCACTATCAAAATAATCATGAGTGATGTCTCCCAACAGCCTGTAAACTGAAATATTTTATACCAACATTACTACAGCAGGCAAGAAAATATATTTGTTAAATAAACTCAAAACTTTTCAATACCTTCTAAGGCCTTTTTTGTTGAGGAAACTGAACTCTCACTTTTCAAGACCTGCAGATTCCCTGTTTAAACATCTCAAATGAACATTTTGACAGACAGGACATTTGTGCATTACATTGAAGAGCTCTGTCAAAACTATATCAACCACTTCAAGAAGCAGACACATTGTCCTGCAGCTTGCCTCTGACATGGGGTTTGACTTTATTTGAGCAGCAGAGGAATATTCTCCCAATGTAGCCCCTGAGACTCTGATCTCTAAAGCCATAGATAAGTGGGCTGAGAAAGCGGGGAATTAGAATGAAACAGAAGTAATTAAAAAAGGCAACATCTTGTTGTAGCCAGTTGGCATGCAGCACTATGAGATTTTCAGTGATGGGGCTGGTGAAGGCCAACATGCACAGTAGCAGCTGAAAGCCATGTAGCAGCACAGTGTGCATGGCTTTGCTCACAGACACTCTGTCTTGTCCCAGCTTCCTGGTTTCCAGCAGGATTCTCACATATGTAAAGAGGATGATAACAGCCACTACTGCAAAGAAGAGAACACTCACAGTAACTTTGAACAATGTCTGGATTGGAGTTGAGCTGACAACAATAGTTTTACAAAGCACAGGAGTAAAGAGGACATCCACAGCAGGATTGCGTGCCCCAATGGAGTAGTCAATGATAGGGTAGATACAGCTGATGAGCCACAGGGACAGAATAATGATCCAGATGCGGTCTGAGCGCCAGGCAGCTGGGCGCTGCAGAGGATAAATGATGGCAACATAACGCTCCAATGACATGGTGGCCAGGATTAAGGGTGTGTTCTGGAAAGTGGCAGTGGAAATGAACAGCAGAGGGACACAGTAGATAATAGCAAATTTCACCTGGCCCATGGCAAAGAGGAAGAGCAGTACAGAGGACAAGAGCTGGAGGGTATCATTGATCAGCATGTAGGCAAACAGGATGTAACGTGAGGTGTCCAGGAACTGCCTGTGAGAGGCAAAGATGTGAAGCATGACAACAATGCAGCAGAGGAAGATGCAGAAAAAGGGGATAACCACACACACCTTGATTATCACAGACAGGTTTTTGAGGGAAGTTGCATTTCCTGGAAATTCAGTCTGATTCTGCATTTTGCAACTGAGGACCGGAGCCAATCTGTTAAAGAGAAGTCCATATATACAATGAAATACATCCTCAAAAATACACACTGACAATTTAAGTAGGATTACAATAAGAACAGAATTTACCTGAATGTATATAAATGACTGAGAGAAAAAAACTCATCCACACTTGAAACAGACACTATAGATAAAGATCCCACATTCAGAATAAAAGAGCCCTCCACTCACCTATGACTGTCTTCATCAGCCAGAAGAGTCGACTGAGCTTTAGATTTTCGTTCTTCTTACAATAAAATGTGTCTTCAATGTAAAACATGTCTGGGAGGTTCTGTTTTATCCAAAGAGTTCCGCCTTATTCGGATCTGTTTGACTCAAGTCTCCAGAGATGCATTATTGTCATTGTACGTCATAAAGCATTCTGGGTCTCATTAAGAACAGATTTCAGTGGGAGGATGGGCTCATGGGTTGATAATACTTTTGAAAGGGAGCCATTAAACTATAGAAATTGTATTAATAAGTGTTACACAACTGTCACAACGTATGGCATAAAAATAACTTATTGAAAAGTTAAAATAACTTTTTGATCAAAGTGTATCCTACAAAAAGATTTATCAACTGACCTTTGTAAAGTCAGCATTTGCAAACACTGAAGACTATATAAATAAAATTAAAACTGAATTGAATTGAAGACTCTCTCAATGCAAAGTGATAAACCCAATCAAAACCTTTTTTTATTCATATTTTTTGGTTAACATCTAATAATTATTGTAAAATCCAACAGTTTATACTTGGCACCGTGTCATCAAGGTGACTCAATTAATAACCATCGCTGTTGCTGAAAAATATAAAATGCATCACTCATATTTCCATGCCAGATTGACACAATCTATATTTTGACAGTATGCCAGTTAGGGTTAGGAGTTTTTGTCAGAACTTTTACTGTGAGGTTTGTTAAGATAATGGTAGCTACCTAACAAAGCAAATAAGGGTCAGTTATTGGTTTCCTAAGTTTAATGTCTAGAAAGTGGACAATGTGCAGCTGGTAAGTTATGTGCAGTGGTTACTCTTAGTGTTCACTGTAAACTACTGTCAACTACCATCTGGGAATAAGACATCTCCCTTGAAACGTGGTCTACCTTAAAGGTGCAATGTATGTGAATTTCAGAGATTTAAGAGTTTAAAATGTTCAAACATGAACTATATCAGAATGCCAAAAGTAAAAGCTCCTATGTTTCATATGGTCAAATATGTCTATATTGTATACAGAGATATCTACTGAAGTTAGCATGCTAACCAGCTAGCCCTGGCCCATCAAGAGGAGAGTCCAGTAGTAGGCCAACGGCTCAAGCCTCCACTCTGTATTTTCAGCTGCAAGATGTATCTTGGCTTTTTTTAGTCTAATTATAATAAACTATTTTACTCCATTCAAAATAAACTCTCAAAATGTCAACATTTATTAGTGTAAATAGTCTTGGTTCTGTAATACCTGTTGTCAAACTGGCCTCTGTTGGGTATAGAGGCTGTGTTCGGTCCTGTTTTGACTGTGATCACTAGGCTGCTGTGTCCGGTTCTGTTGCCCACTTGCACAGCTCCAGTTCCATTGCCAATTCATAATTATTCAATCCCACATAATCAAAAGTGGCCCTGTTTGGTGGAAAACATTTTAAGTCTCTTAACTGAGCCTCTGCCAGATGGAAAAGGAGGAGCTCTACTATTGATTTTTGGCACTGTGGTGATTCTGCTGAGTGGGCGCTTTCAAGTGAGGTGGGTCACTTGTTCCAGCTGTGTCTTGTTCATTGCAGTTTGTGAACCATTGTGCAAACTGTTTTGGCATCATTCATCAACGCTTTTTACTTTAGTGTTACTGTGAAATTTGCTGTGGCTAAGGAGCTGCAGATGTCATTGTCAGTTTAAAGTCTATTTCAAGATGCCACTGTAGGATTACCAAAAGAGGTCCTGGGCTTAATTAATGAAACATGAAAAGTTTTCTAGCTGATATTGGTAATAGGTATCACTGTTGTTGTACTGTATACACACTGACTTTTAAGAAAGCGTCTGGCTAAGCTACTAGCCTACTGAACTCCCTACATAAGAAGCTACAGCATGGCAGCTCTGCTACAGGTCTACGCAATTTTATGCTACTGTTTTATTGTATTGTTACTTTTGACGCTGTAAAAGGTCCTTATAACTACTGAAATCTTGCAGAATGCAAATTTCTTTTGCTGGAGTGAAGAAAGCTGAGCAGTTTGTCACTGTTGCCTGGTCATTTAAAAACATTTTAATTTACCCCCAATTCATTGCAAATTAATGCTACTTAAATGGGTTTTTTTTTTTATCCTGGACCTTATTTTCCGATTTTTGTGTGTGAATGTGGCTAATTGGGACAACGTTTATTGAAATTAGTCCAGTATTGCGTGAGATTGAGACAGGGCTGCAACATAATCCTGTCAAAATATGGCCACTAAAGTGCTTGTTTTTGCTACTGACACTCTCAAATTGCTATAACACGTGTCTGAAGACATTATGGTAAAGATCCCTTATTATTCTTGTCAAGCCACCAGACTCCAGTGATAAAAACAACAATTTCATCTTGCAGAACATTGGAGGAACTGGTCTACTGCTGCTATGGTCAGTTAGTTTGTTTGTGTAATTGTGTGACTTTGTTTTTGTTTTGTTTTATTGTGTGACTTGAAAATTACACAACAACACAAACTAACCGATCAAGGCATTAGTAGAGTGGTAAAATTACCATTAAGTGGCAGCCCTATGCGGCTACCGAATACAGAGGTCTCACTCAATTCGTGGCCAATTTCAAAAAATGTTCTCCCAATTAGTCACATAGACAAAAAATCATAGGGAAATAGGGTCCAGGCTGAAAAATACCAAAGTTACCTTTTGAAATAGTTTATAACTAGAAAGAATTGTGCATCAAAACAATTTAGATGTCTGTCTGAAGTCTAATTATTAGTTTGATCTAAGCCATAGTCACAGTCTGCCTTTGTGAAACTGGCCTCAGGAGATAATAAAGACTGTACCATGTCAACTATCTGCATGTGCTCAAGTTACTGTCAATAGACTGTTGATATATGGACTCGATAATGTTGGTTAAGATAAAGTCCAGACACATAAACAACATAGGTTACTGTCAGGCGCAGAGGATCATGGTTTGAGTCAGGGTTAAAGGACATTGCTCTTAAGATGACTGTAATAGTATGTTTGGTTGGACATATGTTTCCAGAGAGAGGGGGTATATTTTGTTGACAGTCGAAGCAAAGATCAGTACTGTATATTTGTGCTGGCTTGTTATCCTGGAATTTTGCTTATTATTAAAACTTGAAAATTGCTCTAAATTAGAGAATAAAGAAAATGTGTAAAATATAAACTGCAATCTTGGATTTATGGGGTTCTATTGAAATTAAAAACAGTTGAGTGGGATGCCAAACATTTGAAGCTTTATATCTCAAAACTCTACCAGAATTAACCTGATTCAATCATAAACAAAAACAATCATATACATTTCTATGTCAGTAACAATGCAGTACTGCAACTATAGTTTGCATGTACTGTACAGTAGGCGTACTGCTCAGATTGATGTTAGTAATCAAAGTAGAGAGGTAACTTGCAGGTGCAACATCTGTGCTGTTTTTGAAGAAGAGGATGAAACCTACAAAGAGATGTCTGTAGTTTAAATGACTTGTTTGAATGTGCAGCCCTGGTGTGTGGTAGGCTACTGAGCGATATCTCCAGAGCACAGTTAGAAAGCAGGTCTCAGATCCCCTGCTCAGTAATTAACAGACTAGCTGATTATTAACGTCAAGCTCCTAAGTCTAATTGTGCAATCTTTCTCATTTGTTTGGCAAACAAGTTGACTCTGTTAAGAGCAGCTCACTGGGGCTCACCGGCTCTTTACGTAAGTTCTGCGTCAATAACCGGGACTGCAGGGGACTGGACCAAAATCTGTGTCCAAAACAAACGTTCTACCCCAGCAGATGCCACCTCAGCAACTTCTTTGCAGGCTATCCAACAGAAGGACCACCGTGACATGGAGTAGTGACAAACAATATAGCTATTTTCAGTAAAATAATGAAAAAAGATGACAAGAGGGCTGTAGTAAGGTGCAAGACGACTTCAACGCAAAGAAATTTGGCACAGTGTGTGTATAATAATTCTCATGCTCATATAGGCCGGGCCGCCTGAAGATCAGGTGTTTATCGGGTTTGGCAGAAAATGCCTACAAAAAGTGATAAAATAAAAAAATATACCTCCATCACAACATCATGATGCTGTTCATGTTAAGTTTAAAGAGCATTATGCCAGCAGGTGTTCTTCACTTCTGTATGTGCTTGTTCAGGATAATATGGTGACAGTCTGTAAGACAGCTTCAGCACAAAGAAATTCGGCACAGTGTGTGTATTACAATTCTCATACTCATATAGGCCGGGCCGCCTGAAGATCAGGTGTTTATCGGGTTTGGCAGAAAATGCCTACAAAAAATAATAAAATAAAGAAATATAATAAAAATATACCTCCACCACAACATTAAGATGCTGTTCATGTTAAGTTTAAAGAGCATTTAGCAATACCAGCAGGTGTTTTTCACTTCTGTGTGTGCTTGTTAAGGATAATATGGCGATAGTCTGAGGATATTTGCCCACATGGCTACTGTGAGTTTCCTCTGGGTGCTCTGGTTTCTTCCCATAGTCCAAAGACATGCAGGCCTGGTGACTATCTGCCCAGTCTGATTGGGTGTGAATTGCCTGTCCAAAGGTTTTTGTGCCTGTTTTGTGCAATTTCATTTTTGACCATTAAAAAAATTGGATGGAAACACTGAAGATAAAAAAATAAATACCACAAAGTTTTTACGCTTGGCTGAGGTGGAAACAGTCCCATGGAAACAGTCTTAGCAAATTAATTACCAGTTATCAGCTATTAGCCTCAGTCTAGAACATTTTACAATCTGAACCAAGAGCGAAACAAAGACACAAAACATTCATAAAGCTTATTACTGTTATATCAACAATAACTTTAATAAAATAGGTAAAGGCCTAACAGTGTACCTAATACTAATGATCAATCAACATTAATCAACATTTTGTTTGACAAAGAAATCAGTAATTACTCAGAAATACATTTATTTTGATCAATGACACAGTAAAGGGTATTTAAATAAAAGAGAAATGAAAAATAGAAATGAATAAACTGTAATAAATAGAACAAGTTAGGGCAATACCAGCACACATTTAAAAAAAGAGAACTTAAATATTAAATTAATGCCCTTAAAACAAACTAATAAATAGAATAAGGTAGTGCAATCAGTTTTAATACAAAATTAGGCTACATATTATTTTAAATTTTATTTATCATTCTTAATTGACTATGCCAACATACATTTTCTTCACGTTGTGTGCCTGGAAGAGGAGTTAAGTATTTTCAGTTTAAAGCGAACTTCAGGTTTTGTTCAGGATATAGCTAGCCTTTGAGAATCACACTTCACACATTCATTCTCAGTCATTTCTTTTACTCAAGCCAAAGAATGCTTTTCAGCTCAACAAAAAGGTTTCATCCCTGTGGCCTTACACGATAGGACTCAGACATACTGGAGCAGGATTAAACATTATAGTTAAAAGTATCTGAGTTGAACAAACAGAATGAAATCAGTCTTGGAGACGAAAAGAGTGGTTTACAGAAAACATGAGATAAAGCTGGTCAATAGCAAAGACAAAGCGAAAGATCCCTGACCAAATTAACTTGTTCACTTGTCCCCTCAGGAATGACTCCTTCCAAAATCTTAGGCTGCGACTTTCTGAACACAAGTGCTAATTTTTCAAATGGCTACAGAAGTGCTAGCTACGCCCCCTATTAATTAATAACGCACATTGAGCATAAGCTCATGGACATCTGCAAGGTCCACGTCACGGTGTCAAGCACCAACAA
>JAPMOB010202572.1:0-29799 GCA_029875015.1 Lepomis gibbosus
CACGGTGTGCGGCGAAAGGGAAGACACAAACATAAGCGTTAACTTGGGGTTGGGGAGATGCCGCCTCCTTAGATTACCATTACGCATTGATTAGTTCCTTCCACAGTGAAGCAGCAGAGGAATTTCTGGGTGCAGATAGGACCACTCCTCTCTCTGCATATTATTTTCTCTCCTCTCTCAACAGTCGGGGCTTGGTGGTGAGGAGGGGGGAGGGTGGTCTTGCAGTCGACGAGAGGAACAGGAGTTTATTGAGGAGCAGCTGCAACGGGAGGAAAACGCATGCAACTAAGCACCGTTGCCTTGCGGATGGTAAGAAGAGAGAGAAAAAGGAAAGGATCGCTTGGACGAATGACTACTCTGTGCTGAGAAACTGCCGCTTGAATTGTTTAACTTGTTGATGCGACGCTATTCTACTATTTTTCCTCTATCGTCTGGCTGCAGTGACAAATAGATGGGTGGCGGAATCGCAAGTATTCTCTTCCGAGGATAGGTAGCCTTTTTTTCTGAAACTCACCGTGGATGCAGTTTAAAGAGCAGCATTCCCTAAGGTGGGTGGTTTTCCGTTACTTAGATTAGGCTATCATTCCTGCTTATTGATTGGTGACGTTGTCGAAATCCACTTCACATTCTGCCGCAAAGTAGGCTTCCATACCTGAACAGTAACAATGAGAAAAAGGATTGAGAGATACTCAACAGTGCTATGCGCAGTAGCCTATCAGTAGAAGTAAACGGGTTTGTGTATGTGTGTGTGTGTGTGTGTGTGTGTGTGTGTGTGTGTTTTAGATCACATTCTGTTAAGCCTAGGTGCTTCAGAACCCTAACCACCAGTGTCTCTATCTGCTGTTCTTCCTGCAGATGCAATTCATCTCTGAGCCATAGCACTGTGAAAACCGGAGCAGGGTTGTATTTAACACTATAGGTCAGCATGGCAGCAGGTGTAGCGGCATGGCTCCCATTCGCCCGAGCGGCGGCCATAGGATGGATGCCCGTGGCGAGCACCCCGATGCCCATCCCTCCCCAAGAAAAGAAGAAAGGCCAGGACGGACTCATCATCCTCAACGTGAGTGGGACTAAGTTTCAGACGTGGAAAACCACTTTGGAGAGGTACCCGGACACTTTGCTGGGGAGCACGGAGAGAGACTTCTTTTTCCACGAGGAGACAAATGAGTTCTTTTTTGACCGTGACCCTGACATCTTTAGACATATCCTCAATTTTTACCGCACGGGGAAACTACACTATCCGCGCCAAGAATGCATATCTGCATACGACGAGGAGCTCGCTTTCTTTGGTATAATCCCCGAGATCATTGGGGACTGCTGTTATGAGGAGTACAAGGACCGCAGGCGCGAAAATGCAGAGAGGCTTCAAGACGACGAGGAAATGGACATGAGCAATGACGTCACGCCGGTGAACCTGACGTACCGGGAGTTTCTGTGGCGGGCATTTGAAAACCCTCACACCAGCACCTTAGCTCTGGTCTTCTACTATGTCACGGGCTTTTTCATTGCCATATCAGTGATGGCTAATGTGGTGGAGACGGTTCCGTGTGGGACTCTACCCAACAGGTCAAAGGAGATGTCCTGTGGAGACCGTTACGCACTGGCTTTCTTTTGTTTAGACACTGCCTGCGTCATGATATTCACTGTTGAGTATCTCCTCCGTTTAATCGCAGCTCCCAGCCGGTACAAGTTCATGAAAAGTGTGATGAGCGTCATCGACGTGGTCGCCATCATGCCTTACTACATCGGCCTGGTCATGACAGACAATGACCAAGTGAGCGGGGCTTTCGTCACGCTGAGAGTCTTCCGGGTGTTTCGGATTTTCAAGTTCTCCCGGCACTCCGCGGGGCTGCGCATCCTGGGCTACACCTTGAAGAGCTGTGCCTCCGAGCTGGGCTTTCTACTATTCTCCCTCACCATGGCTATCATTATCTTTGCAACGGTCATGTTTTATGCAGAAAAAGGCTCCACAGCCAGCAAGTTCACCAGTATCCCCGCAGCGTTTTGGTACACCATTGTCACCATGACAACACTGGGGTAGGTGGCTGCATATAAGTCCATAAAACCCTCAAAGCTTTTCCAACCCTCCATGAATCACCGCCTTAATTGGTTCATTGCCTATATGAAACATTCATATTTTAAGCTACAATCTGTAAACAAGAAATCCCCAGTTAGCCCTACTTCATTAGCCTACAACAAATCCATGTTTTAATCAACTATTTTTATTTTTCAAGTTTCTAATTCTTAAGGAGTAAGCTAGTTAAATTAGCTGCCGAGACACAGAGACTAATTAGCACACATTTTCGGCTTTGTTTGAGCTGGTTGTCGTGCAGCCACAGGTGTGGATTTATTGGGCATTTTAACGGCCTACAGCATTACTCGGCCAATATGAGGGCAGGGACGATCTGCTTTATAGAGGCGTCTGTGCGCCATTCACTGCCTATGAATGAGCCTGCACCTTACAAGCAGCCCTTATCCGAAGGTTAGGCCTCGTCCCTGCCTGTTATCAGGGGTCTTTATTGGGTGCGCTCCTTTGGAAAGGTTACCGCAATGAACACAAACGTTTTGGCCAATTAATAGACGGTGGAGGGATCTTTTTTATTTATTTTTTTATTTTAAAAGAAAACGAATTACATCTCACATGAAATATCTTATGACCAAATAAAGAAAGGTTTCTAACTGGCCAAGATACTGCATACTGCATTTAATGGCCAAACCGAGACACAAGTGCAGTGATTAAATTAAAGGTTAAGTAGTTTACAAATGTGAAGACCACACACGCGCACACACACACAAACAAACACACGCGCCTTTCGTCTCCCTACACCACCTACATCTCCTTTAGCGAGATACAGTAAATATTTAAATGCTAATTTCATGCTCATGAACAACGTCAGCTGTAGGGTACTATGTGCTGATGTAGCATAAAATAATTAAACGTGCTTAAGATGATTACATCAAATTAATCTGTATTGATGAGCGCACTCAACCACTCAGCTGCTCGACGGGGGTTATTATTATTATTATTGTTGTTGTTATTAGCCTACCACTATTCAGTCCTGCTCAGCATTCTGGGCCTGTGCGCTTTCCAAGGTGCTGAAAAGTTGTGTCAGCGAGCCAACTGGCTGCCATTTGGTTTTGATTCGTTCAAATGAATTCACGGGAATGCGGCGTTTGGCTGCCTACAGCGCTATTAGAAAGTTAGACATTTAGAAATAATCACTAACCGTTCTTAATTTGTGTGTAAAATTGTCATGCAGCTTCTTTACTCACTGCTGCACGTATGAGGTTGAACAGCCACTCAGCCAATGTTAGTACTCCCTCCCTCCTCTTCACTGATGACACAGAAATGAGGTCCTGTTGAAATAATGTTGTCTTTTAATTTCACAGTCATAACATCACAGATCAAACATTGCAAAACAAATTGCCACTGGCTGTGTGTGTCACTTGTGTGTGTCAGTCGCATGTGTGTCTGCAAGTGTATATATGTGTGTGTATATGGCTGTAATAGGAGTGTGTGCTTGAGATGTGGCATACGTCTGTGAATATAAAGTTTAGATGCTCACCTTTCTGCATTATTTTTGCTTTAACCTATACAGGAATGTTCATACTTCTTACAAACAAACTGAATTGTATTGCTGATTTTTCATGTGTTTGATATGAGCCTTCTTGTTTTTGTCTGCCCTCATATCTGCATTGATGCAGCCACTCTGCACCTGGTTACCCTTCAGCTCTGCAGGCAACATACAGTATGTTATTATTATCATAAGTATTATTATATTATTTATTGTTACTACATCAACCTCTCTCTATCTGCTGTCTTGCTGCGAGTGACACTGACTTAGTGGGTTTTCTGTCATACAAAGCATCCCCCTGCACTCACTCAATACCAGTCGAACTATCACTGAGTGCACCAATGAGTGCATAATTAGTGACATGCACGATTTGGTGATTGAAGCTGCCACCTCAAACGTAATGCTGCATTGGCTATGCTTTCCATTCAGATTCAAAGCGCAGATGAAAGATGAGTTGTGTAAGAGGGTACATTATTTATCTTTGGGGAGCAACAAAGATCCTGCTGCATTCAGCTCGGAATCCCCTTTGTGTTGCTTAAGATGGATTTGAAAAAGATGTTCTGCCGTGCGAGAACAAAACTGAAATGTCCTTGGTAATAGGGACGTTTCTATCACTCCATTGTGAACCATGACAGCCAGGCTGACAGATTTGCAACCTGAAATGAAGCCTTGCAGTGGTGCAGAATGCTGCATAGTGGACCACCGGTGGAGAGGCTGCATAACCATCACTGAAAGACAAAGTCTGTTCCTAACTCATGATCCATCATTGTCTTGAGGTTTGCTTAAAAAAACATATCTCAAAAAACATATCTCACACAATCCTACCGTAGAACTGAATTGCGGTTGTCATTGTCTGCTACAGCTAACTGAGGAAAATATCTGTTGTTTTACTCTCCTCCAGTAACCTTCAATGCTTATCTGATCAAGGGAAATGAGGTATTCTGACGGTTTGTGTCAAATCTCAGCATGCATAAAAAATCATCCATGTTGAACAAATAGCTATTTAAGTCAGATATGAATGGAGTAGCCTTTTCACTCAGTTGTAAATAAGCTCTTTGAAAACTAGTGGAGACACTACTTGCTGGAACCTCCATTTGAGGCATTTGATTTTATTCTGATAGCCAATGATGCTTCATGTCTGCATGATATCATGATGCCTTTCCACTACATATATTTTCAATTTCCCTGACTCACACCCTGTGGAAGTAAAGATAGTGGCATGCGTTCTCTCCCCTGCTGATGGCCCATTGATTGTGCTTAAGCAGACGTGCAGACATTGGGAGAGCAGGGGCTCCTGTTCAGAGGCACTTGGCAGGCAGCCTGAATGAAAGGGAAGGGTGCCTGGAGACCAGCGGAGAATCAATAGCACTGTGCAGCTGCGTGTCACACCTCTGGTGTCCACTGCTCTGTGCCACAAAACACAGGACAAGACCCACTTATCCCTACTTATTTATTGAGCCTAGTATCTGTGTCTACTTTTGGATTCCCAAAAAAGAAACCTTACTTTCAGACTAATCCTTCCAAGATCATCAAGAATTGTGTGACTGGGTGTAAAACATGAGATTTTTATCTGCAGTATTGTGTTTTGCAATATCCTTGAAAACTGTGCTAAGGTCTGAGAGAATAATTTTGTGACTTGATTTAATATTGTCCTTTTAAGGCAACGGCAGATTCCAATATAAAGATAACATTGCACTTTATTAGGCTGCAATCAGATGTTGCAGTGTTTTCTTGCTCTTGTTTTCTCTAGATGATCCACACAGTCAGGGTGAATTAGCTGCAGAGGGAGTTTTTGGTGCTTCAGATCTTTTAAGTGATTTAAGGTGTAATGGAGTGCACTGTTGAGAGCAGCTGTGAAAACGGTGGAAGTCAAGCGCAACCCACAAGGGAAGAGGAGTGAGGAGGACAGGGTTTAGTCTGGCACAGAGGCATACACGTACCTCTGGACACAAACAGACATTCCCTCATAGACATAATAGGCCTTAACTTCTGACACAAACATCTTTTCACACACACTTTTCTCCCAATCTTCCTATCAATATCCTTCTTTTAGCTTCTAACTCCGGATAATGCTAAGAAGACTGATCATTCAAATTATTTATTTGTTGTGAAATTTATGAATGAATTGTATTGTATTATGGATTGTCCTACAGTGCATCAAATGTGGCTATACATTGTAGTCACTCAACAGATGCAGAATTTATCACCATGTCGTTTGTCTGTGCAACAGCTCCACCCACCAAATACGACTGTAAAGGCTTGACAAGTGAGACCTATAAACCTCTCCGGATGGGATTTATAAGACAGAGGCGTCAAGGTTAACAGACACGTGGGTCACTGTAGGGCCCATAAACCACCAGAAGTATAACCATTATCATGCGTGCCAGTTTTGACATCTCCACCCCATGGTAATCAAAGCCTACAACGCGAAGAATTTACTTCATGGTTCGATGTGGTGCAGAGTAAAGCTTTTTGAAGTCCAAACACTTCACTGCATGTCAAATGTAATTGAAATGTACAGGAACAATCTGGAGGGTCGTTTACTGTATCTGTACTAAAGAGATAAGAAATGCATTTTTGATAATATATTGCTCATGTGGATGGATAAGTTACCATGAACCTAGCAGGCAATGCAGAGGATTTTCACTCTTTTTTTTTTTCCTGACTGAGCGCGACAGTCAGTGAGAACATTTGCTATGTTTGATTATGTACTGCAATGGGTGTAATTTTTGTGTTCAGCAGAATACATTACACCACTTGGCATTGTGTATGTTATGCACATTATGAAAATCAGCAATCCATTATGAGCAATGTGATGTATTACTGTGTAAAGCAGAAGTGGCTGATGTGAGATGTGTAGGCTGCCATTAGCCTGTAGGCTCACAGTGGCCCTCCAGGTGCTTTATTGGTGAGGAGAGGTGATGCTAATATGAGGCTGGTATAATGGTCCTGAAGTGACAGGTGACCTAATGAGGGGAACCTGGCACTGAAATGTGTTCTGTGCAAGCTCCTTTCTGCCCATGCAAATGACTGCGAAATGGAGGAGTGAAAGCGAGGGGCGGGAACAGGCAGCCTTCTCCAGAGGAGATTAAGATCATTATGAAAGACAGAATCTGTGAAAAGAAAAGAACAGAGATGCTCTTTTTTTCTGCTAAATTGAAAATACGCAAGACCCTGCATTTGTTCTTTTTTTAAATTTCTCTTTGTTTTCATCACACTGAAACAGTTTCACACTGGCAGCCAGAGATTTAAAGGGGTGTTGTGGAGGTGTGAGTTGAATGATTGGTTAACATTTCGAAGGAATTTATATATTATAGATATATTACATCATATGTATGTATTTTAATTTTTAAATTTTACATTTTGATGATATGTATTTTTTTTATCAAATAATACAATGTCAAAAAGAATATGTATTTGTGGTCAGTCAACCCTGAACTGAAAAACAGATTATGGCCAGCTGGTAGGTTGATGTGAGGATACTGTGTGTGTGAACTGACTCTAAAAGCAGGCATGCGTCACTGCGGATGGTCAGATTGATAAATAATCTATATGGCAAGGACAAAATGGCTGTCCCTCTATTTGATTCGATTTCTTTGACAACCCGTCTTCGAGGCAGCGCGAATAACAGTCATTCCATGTGGGGGGTTTTCATTAATTCACTTTGAATGTGGTGCATTAAGCAGGGAAATAGACTAGCATGTTTTGCACTTGAGCCCGGGTAACGTAGTGTGAGGACATAAAATATGGCATCAGTGTTTTTTTACACTGCTCAGCATTTTTATCTTTGTATTGCAAGCAATGCCAAAGATTAATGGAATTTTCCAGAACAAGATTAAAGTTACTCCAAATGAATGCAGCATCATTGCATTAGGAAATAAGGAGATATGTGAGAAAACACATCACCTCGATTTCATTGTTGTTATAAAGAATTTGCTCTGCCTAGCTCCACTTCCAGCCAGTCTAACAGCCCAGAAACCTTGACCCAGCTTGAAGTAAATGAATGAAATGGGGAAATATGGCCTATTATGTGACTATGTACCTGTCTTGAAAGTTGATATATTGTAAAAGATAATGGATGTAGTGTATGGCATGAGATCACTGGATCAAATGGTGTGCAAATGACCAACAGCTATCTTCTTCTATGGTGCTGCATGGCTTATTTACATACTCAGCATTTACATACAGATGAAAATGGCTTGTCTGTTCATGGAGATTGGTATGCAGAAACACATTATGCCTCCCCATCATTTTGTTGAAAAGTACAACAGTGACACAAAGCGGATTCTGTTTTGTTTAGTCTTTTAATTTACAATGTGCTTAGTATTAGATCCATGTGATTATCATGTCAGGATAATGATAAATGTGTTTTACAAAAAAAAAAGATTTTAGTCATTGATTGTAAGGCAATCTGTAGTGCTCTTTTTTCTAAACTATAATCCCTGTTAAAACTATTACTATTATTGCTATGCCTCTATTGACAAAGGTACATGCTGTTTTAGTTGCTTACATAGGCTATCCTTTGGTGGCAGAGAGACACACTAAGGATGAGCAATGCAATAGTATTTTTTTCTTATCCAGTACCAAGTTATGCCAGGGCCAGAATCACCAATATTGATCTGAGACCTTTCATTATTAAAGGCGGTAATGTACAGTAATATCATGAAGGGGAGCACCATGTGTTATGATTTATGTGAATTATCATCATTGAAAGGCTATTTCTGAATTTACTTTAATCACCAACAACATTATACATTTCTTTTCACTATTCTCTTTGAAATCACAAATTTAAAAACTGTACAGCATATGACACCCTCTATCCTTATAGACCCTCAGTTCAGACAAGGTAAAACTCCCCAAAAATGGCTTTTATAAAAAAAAAATTACACTTAAAAAGTACATTATATTACATTTATTTAGCTGACACTTTTATCCAAAGCGACTTACAGTAAGTATCTACTCTGGGGAAGTACATTCAACACAATCCAAACTGCAAAAGTCATGCAAGTACATCAACTGTAGTGCTTCCAGTGATACATTAAGAAACAATATGAAATAGAGAACATAGATTTTTAAAGAAAATATCTTTTGACCATTTTACAATACATAAGCAACATACAGAAATACACAAATGCAGAAATACAATATAAGAGATGATTCCAGAATACCTGTGTTTGGTCAGATGTGTGTGCTTGCATGTATCTGTCAGCAGCTAATCTCGCATCCTACTGGACCCATCAGCCACAATTCGGCAATTCCATACCAGATATGTTATGATCCACTAAAGTTAGGCATGATATGAGATGAATAAATCCCAGGTTTTTCTTATCTTCACCGCCATCTTGGTTCTAAGGGAGCCGGGAGGGACAACTGAGTCAACTGTGTTTGG
Organism: Lepomis gibbosus; assembly: GCA_029875015.1. Taxonomy (NCBI): domain Eukaryota; kingdom Metazoa; phylum Chordata; class Actinopteri; order Centrarchiformes; family Centrarchidae; genus Lepomis; species Lepomis gibbosus. Next base: position 8,965 of record JAPMOB010202572.1, read on the forward strand.
GAGGATAGGGAGGGGTTTTAGATTGTGTGGTGTGTTACAACAAAATGTTCTAAATAAATAACAATGTCTAAATTTAGAAGGTTGAACTTATCGTCCCATTCATTGTTTCCTTATTAATTCATACAGTTAGACGAATCCAGTATGCTCGGTTACAATACCATACCACTATTTTATACATCTTAGTGAGCCTGCCCTGCACTCCCACCCACAGACACATGTCCTCATACCTAAATGACAAAATAGGCCGATTGTCAAGTGTCCCAAAATGCCAGTTGGAAAGTACAACGACATACATGGCCAGTGCCAGTTCAGCGAATGGCAGAACAGACCTGAAGTACGTTGCATTAGTCACATGATCTGTCACATGGCGTTTACCACGTGGTAAACATTGTGAAGTGGAGGTAGTTTGGTTAGGTTTAGGAAAGATTGTGGATTGGGTTAAAATACTTACATTACGTAAGTTGTATCATCTACGAAATGTTATTTAACTTTAAATATGTCACCTTTGACTTTCTTTCACACAGACCTCAAACATCGATCTTGAAACATGAAAGTCCTTGGTTTACTTGATACATTTATCTTCCCCACCACTCTCCTTACATGGAGTATGTCGCTTTATATACTAGTCACCTGACTTCTTCCACCACTAGAGGTTGCGGCCTATCAAAAAAATATGCGTCATAATAAGCATTATCAACCTATACTGCCATTTTTCTGGTGAGGACGGACTACATCTGGTGGAGATCTGCACTCTGGATGTATTTTTTTAATTTGCTAGTATTTTGTTTCCTGGAGTCCTGTCGTCACTCGTCCAGCCAAGAAACCTTGTAAAACCACAATGGGTTATTTTCACCCTACGATTTTTGTACTGAGAGAGAGCTGGTAGGTAGATTTTTATCAAATCTGGTCACCAAAAGATTTCCTCTTTCCACTTTCCAGTCTTTATGCTAAGCTAAGCTAACCAGGCGCTGGCTGCAGCTTCATATTCACAGTATAAAAATAATAATAATCTAATTTAAAGGTTCAGTGTGTAATATTTCTGAGGATCTAGTGACAGAAAGGCAACATAAGAACCGTAACTATGTTTTCAGAAAGACCTTACATAATAAACCGTTTAGTTTAGTAAATAAACATTTAGTAAATGTTTAGAATGACCTTTTTATATTTACATAACCGCGGGTGCCCCTTCCATGGACGTCACCATGTTCACCATGTTGATTCTGATTCTACAGTAGCCCAAAATGGACAAACAGCACTACAGAGCGCATTTCATCACTGTGTTCTTCTTCTTCTACTTCTGGTAGAATTCTGGCAGTGTAGACGTTCATCGCTATGTTGATACATATGTTCAAAGAAGAAGAAGAAGTAATAAAATACAGCAGGGGTTGGCAAATAAGTTTTGCATTGGAGCAATATTTTTAACCATTAGATGGTGGGTGAGAATATAAGACAAAATATTGGATGCATGTGTTTCAGTGTTTGATCTGCATTCATCAACCTACGGACGCCTATTCATTTCCCCAGTATCTGCAGGCAGAGGACATTTAGGGGAATCACGTTTTTGGACCGCTCTTTCAGAGGTCTGTCAAGCAGGCTACAGATTCTTTTAATATTATTCAGAATTTTCAAAGTAAAAGCTCTCAAATCAACACCAAGTTAAGCATTACAACAAACAAGCTTCTCATGCTTTTATATTGTAGGCAAATCACTAAAGAAGAAGTGATTATGTGAGTGACTGCTGTCTCAGAAGACGACACCTTTTGTGCTGTGTCAGCTACTGTAGCTGCCCTATGCTCTTTGAAGGATTGGGGGCCATGGTAGACTGGACAGTTGGTTGCAATTTGCAACACCACCGGTAGATGCCACTAAATCTTACACACTGAACCATTAAGACTGTCATCCCAAGAAGAACAGCATCAGTCATTTCAACAGCACCCCAAAATATGTTTATGTTCAAGTGACAAAGATCTCTAGCACTTACGGAGGAGGTCGGGGTGGATGGATGGGTCAACAAAACTTTGGAATCTAATACAACATAACCATGATTGTTCCCTAACCTTAAAGAAGTAATAATTTTAACCAAAACCACAATATTAACCAAACCTTAAACATAGCATTGTCACATCATATAACTAATTTCTTTTTCAACACTGATTTGCAAGAGCTTTGGAAAGCACAGACAAATTATTTCCTATCAATAGCTGTGCCAGAACAGAAAGCGCTTTTGTGTTATGTGTCGTTCTAGAGGACATGGGCAAACATATTTTATTTGGAGGACTCATATTGTCTCTCTGAAGTGCATTGAACCCTCTCAGCCGCTGTACTACCCTCTTATTCTGAAAGGATCTTAACAGTATTACAAAGGTTTTTCTGTATTCTATTGTGTCAATTCATGTCCTTTCATTTTAGTCACATCCAAGGGCGTAGGTTTGGTCTCAGCATTGGTAGGACGCAACAAGGAGGCTGTTCAAAATTGTGAGAGAAATAAAATAATCAAAATTAATTGATTTATCCATGCAGTAGTCTCAGTAAGGCTAAACAACAACAACATAGGGGTGTGTTCATATAGCATAGAAACAGCTTTTTGCAGCTTACAAGCTCTCTCTCTCTCTCTCTTTCTCTCCAGCATCGTCCATTATTCTGAAACATCTCAATTTAATTTTCACTCTAGGAGGGCAACATCGAAATTATCTAATAATTAATAATGATTTCACTTCAAAGATGATGCGAATGAGTTCACTTAAATATTGGTAGAGACAATTCTGTCCCATAATATTTGTAGGAACATGACCCTTCTGTTCCATATGCAAACCTCTGCCATTGATTGGATCTCGCTTTCAGTACAGTAACATTTTCACATAATGCAAAAATGAGCAGCCACCAAGTTTCCTTGGAGAGACATAATCACTTCTATTCATTTAAATTTTCATGATCAGAGGAATGAACTGTACTTCTCGCACATTTACTTTAGCATTGTGAAAAAAGTCATTTTAATAAATAATAGAGTAAAACATATGCAAGTTCCTGGCCTTGCATCTGTTACTTTTTTGTAACACTCGCAATAATCTACAAACAAAGAACCGGCTGCAGTTTGGAGAGCGGTAACATTTTTAAAGTCCATTATGCCAGAATATTGCACTGCTTCCCACATTGGCATGTAATGAGTACTGGTTGAGGGAGAAACAGTTGTTCTCTTATTTTTAGATGCGTCTGTCATTATAATAAGCATTGAACTAGCAGTCATAATGCTACATTTTTCAGACTCAAACCGGCCTCTGCCCCCTTCCTAACTCAAAATCCAGCTTTGTAGCACAGATGTAGGAACAAAAAAGTTGTGATGAAGGTGATGAAGGTCCCACCCGTCACAGAGAGGAGTTTGGGAGGGGTGTATTGCTCTTTGTACTGATTTTTTCTCTCAGGCGCATGGGACGGCATAGCAAACACAATATCTTGAAATGGTGCCAGCTTTTATAATGCCAGAGTGTGAGTATCCCTCCCCCTGACATTTGTCTCTTTATCAAAAATGCCCCTCAGCCAACAAGCCAACATCTGTGATCAGCAGAGATTCAGAGATTATAGCTAGCAGCAATCATCAGTCTGCTGTGTGAACGAAGGGGGAAATAATTCAAAGAGTGATGTAACTTCTGCTGGTCTGACACCTCATCCAAAGAGTGATAGGATTTCACTGTAGATACGGTTTTAAAAAGAAAGTTATGCTGTTTTTAAAGCCTCTCAGCAAAACATGAACTGTGGCGAAATGAGAGAAATCTATTACCTTGTCAGTTACTCTAGTTTTTAAAGTACTTACACTTAAATGCGGTGTAGCACACATTAATTTCGTGGAGGCACACTTTCATTGTATAATAGTTTGTAAATTTAACATCAGTTACTGTCTTGTATCCTGTGAGAACGTTGAAATCAATATAGACTTTCATGTACCAGAGGCAAACAGAAAGCATAGCTTGTCATCAGTTTCAGAGAGTGCTGTGAAACTTTGATGCTCACATTAATTGAAACTTGGTTTACAACCCATTCATATTGTCTGAACATGAGCAGCTTCATGGCAAAGTCATGAATATTGATTCAGCCTGTTTGTCAGTTTAAAGCTCTGTTTCACTGTTCATGAACCGTCTCATTTTTGTAAGAGCTGAGGAATCTTGTGCCAGTTTACAGCACCAGGATAACACAATAAAAGCTCTTCATGATCAATACTGATCCCACTTGAATGAAATCCACAGTTTGCTGTAAAGGCAGAATACAGATCTCTGTAAAGCGCACAAGTATGGCTTTGAATTGAGCTGCCCATACATACTAGCCAGTGTTAACCCAGTTTCATTGTCGAGTCTTTGCCACAGGCTCCATAGATTATTAGTTCCTGTATGCAGTATGAATGATAAGAGGCTATGTCCCATTTCAGTTTAGGTAAAAAGAGCTTCCTCCTGTCTGCCTGGCAGGGAGGTCCTGCTGAGATGAGGGATGTCAGCCTGTCACCCTGACGCATGGCAGCTGTTTCCTGCCTGCCCCAGCTTCTATAAATAGCTAAATATATCACCTAATGTAGGCCATTTGGTCAAACAGAAACTAAACAGGGCATGTGCTCTGGGGCTATATTTTTCTCTTTCACCTCAAACTAATTTCTCATGTACAGGTGTGTCGGTGTCACCCCCACAGTCGAAATATTTCCTTCTTCCTTAACTGTCTTAATGCGGTCTCAGATGGATTGATGACATATTAAGTGGTGATCACATAGTGTCATTATTTTATGTCAAGGTCAGACCTTCAAAAACCTTCAAATGCCTGTTTGAGCTGAAGTGCGGTAGATTTAAAGATAAAGATTTTAAATATATCTGTAATATATATTCCGCTATACCTCTGTAAAGATAACGAGAAGTCACCATTATTACAATTACTATTACAGGTTATTGTGTGTTGGGGGTGGACACAATAAAGCCTGCAATTGCATTGTTTTTTAGCTTTTGTGTGTGTTGGAAAGTTGTTGGATTTTGTTATAGCCGTAGTCAAAATTTCAATCACACATCACAATGTGATGCAATTGAATTACCTCAAACTAGTCTGGTCTTAAAGAATTACCACAGTGTTAAATCAACACTTGACTGCCACTGTCTCAACAAGGATTGAGCATTACATCTTTACAAAAGAAAATGGTGATGATGCTTTAAATGTTCCCACCCTCTGTAAATTCAGAGCATTTTCACGACAGGTTGAAGGCTGCACATATCAGTCATCATGTCTGTCTATATTTCAGTGTAATTTACTATCCCACAGTGATAATTCATAGTATTTTTTTCTGTTTTTAGCCACACTCGCAGCATGGCTCTATGAATGGCAGTGACTGTCTGTCAGCTGGTCGGCTCATCACTTTAGTCCAGACTGAAATATCTCAACAACTGTGAAATGGATTTCCAGGAAATGTTGTCCAGATGGTCCTGGTCCCTAGAGGATGTAGCCTGCTGATTTGACCTGATGAACCCTGACTTTTCCTCTAGTGCCGCCATGAGGTTGTCATTTGCAGATTTATGTGAAATGTCTTGGCAACAGTTTTGTGTTGCTGTCTAGTATAGACTTTCATGTAAACTAGTCTACATTTAACTGCCCTGTAGTTAAGTTAAAATACGCCTAAAAATAATTCCAAGAATGGTTTCTTTGTGTATTCACTTTAGGAATATTTTTAAGCCTACATGCAGGTAGTGAATACACACTCCAGGGAGTAAGTTAGGCTAATGACTAACAAGGCAATATTAGTTAATCATTTTCAAGTCGAAAGTAACAAAGCTAAATGACAAATTCTAATCTTATCCTGTCAATACCTTCTGATGCTGTAATGGTTGAATTTTATTAACTTAAAATGGCAACTATTTAAAGGTTTTATTTAGAACCGGATAGATGGCAGCAACTATAGATTGATATGTTTCGAAGTGGGGGTTCAGCTCCCACCTAGACGATTTCCTGCCTGCATGTCTCTCTGCAGATGTCCTACACAGAGGTATCTCAACTGCTTAAGCATTGCATTTCCATCTGGGGATTTTCACTTCTTTTTCAAGGTATTAGTGGAAAACCGTAAACAGTTGATTATTATTTGTATTTTTTCCCTTAGCCAATTGTCCGTAATCCCTGTGGAGGAGCTTAAGAGTTAGATTTCTGGCATGCATGGCCTTATCTTTACATAACGGCCACATACAAATAAAGTGTGTCTCATTTTGACTAAGCCACACATTTGGGCCAAAAGGCAAAGACAAGCAAGTTGAGTTGAGCACAAAAGAAAATCAGTTTACATTAATAAAGCCAGACCTTATCATCAATTTCAGGTCCGGCTTTGTCTCATTGACTTGCACATACAGACCCGCTTTCATATGGATGGAAACACACATGACACACATCATCTGCATTCCTGCTGTGCCTGCTGTTAGCATACAGGCATAGGTGTAATTTACACTGGGGACGCTGGACATGTCCCCAGCATATTTTGAAATTGCTGTTTTTGTCTCCATCACTTTTTGAAAGTCCTGTACAAAAATGTTCCTAAAATAGTTTGCACCAAGAAATGTTAACTAATAAATAAAACTACTTATTTGCATTGGGTTTATTTGCACAATAAGAAAGCATGCAAAGCAATTTAAATATAGAAGAGACAAATTGTAACAGGCTGCTGATTACTGCATTATATTCTGTAATATTTTTCAATGTATGAACTGTCACCTGCCAGCTGAATTTTTTGTTTTTCTTTTTATAAATGAAGGCATTTCCACCCTTAATTGGAGCAGAACATGTCTCCAGAATGCACGAAATTGAGTGTTTAATGCTTAAAATCTTCTAGGAGAGGACCCCCAGGCCTCCCACTCATATATTTCAGCATTTCAGAATAATTCAAAATAGTTTTAAAAATCTTCTCATCTTGTTTTTGAGCATCATTAAGTCTGGTGACACAAGTGTATCATCATACCCCTAATATGAGCCCTTATGTCCCCACCACTATTCAACACAAAGTGACGCCTTTGCATACAGGTATGTGGTGATATTGGATCTCTGGTCCTTGCTGTCCTCTGAAAGTCACAGGAAAATCATGCCTGTACATCCTGGGAGCCATAGCCTCAGCTTTTCTAATGTGCCATTCAGTTACCTCCAAAGGTGAAATGGTCCACAAGAAAAAAAAAATTGTTTACTCCTCTGGAGTCTTTGCCACAATTTTGTGTGCGCATGTTGGAGACAGAAAACAAGCTGCATCGCTCCAAATCGTCTTTTCTATGAAATGGCATCCATCAAAGTTAATGGGCTGTAATCATCACCACAAATACACTGTCACACATCCCACTGCTCACTCCTGAGTATTCAACTCCCAGTCAATGGGATGTAAAGAGTGACAAGCCCGAGGAATTTCCCATATCATTAACGGCTCTAAGTGAGAACTGGAAGAGAATCCAAACAACATTGCCATTTTTCCTAATTTTAAAATCTCGTCTGTTTGCTCAACATCTTTGGGGACTGCAGAGGAGAAACATTTATCAGAAGTGCATGTGACATGCAGTCAATACTAGTGACATTGTGTTTCAGGCACCCATCAACATTGTCATCTTGTGAAATAATTCCTATTAAATGTCACACGCTGATCTGCTGTGTGGCAGATAGATTAATTTTCCAAGTAGCCAGCCCTGCCAGCTTCAAATCAGAGTTCACCGTGTACTGTATATCTACTTATCTCCGGGCTGTATGCTGCTGGACTTCTGATTATACATCACACAGACACACACGCACACACACACACACACACACACACACACACACACACACACACAGACTACTCTTTCAGTGCCTGGTGTGGCAGCGCTCCAAGAAGGCTGTCCCTGATGTATTTGTGTGTTTGATAGGATGTTTTAGCTGTAGCATCCCCGAAAGAGAATTTGTAGACCTCAACAGATGGAGAAGTCCAATTAGAAAGGAGGCAAATGAATAGGAGAAATGGGACACAAACGTTCTAACTCTTTATATCCCCCAGAGCATACAGCTAATCTTAGAGTACAGGTACAAAACCAACATCACCTCTGTTTTAGAGGGGAAACATTAAAAAAAGAAAAGCTAGAAAGCAGACATTGAAAAAAAGTGCCTGTGATTTGATTTCTGAACACTACATAGTCAAAGAGGAAAGCGTTGAATTTGATACAGCTTGCTCTCATTCCACATCTACAGTATGTATAAATATCTCCTTCTGTTGTCTGATTCTTCAAGGGCAGACGTCCCACAAAGCAATTGCCTTGCCATCAGCCAAGACCAAAAAAAGGAGAAGAAATGAAAAAGTGCTTAAATATAGCAACCCCCTGGGATAGTGGGAGGGAGGGCGTGCTGTAGTGTGATTAAAATGAAGAACCTTCGTTCAGTCACGATTGTTAACGGTACATTCGACTGTTCCGTCTGTGGTGGAGCCAAAGCAGTGTCTTTACTCTGCTCGTCTTCAGAGTGTTAACATCATTATTCATCAGGAGGCCTGTCCTCTGCAGTGACAAAAATGCTGAAGTTATAAATAACGTGAGTTGTGTCATTAAGTACACATACTTTCTCCAACTGGCCTAGGGTCAGTTTAATTCAAGCATCAGCCATGCCTGCTGTGAAACCAGACATATCAATATGAAGTTATAATAACTAAGGTTCAGGAACAAGAATACACTCTCTCTCACTAATCCAATCTCCCGTGCCTCAATAATTTCACATATAATCCTGTCTAACCCCTTTCTCTCCCATTTGTCTCAATTCTCACATGCCTCCCCCCCAAACCCTGTTCTTCTCGTCTCTCTGTGGGTAGCACATTGGCTCTGTGGTCAGCCCTGTGGCCTCACAGCAAGAAGGTCCTGAGTTTGAGCATTGGGTGTCCCACGTCCATTCTGAGCAGTTTGTATGTTCTCCCCATGTTTGTGTCAAAAACATGTGTATTAGAGTTAACTACTACCATCTAATTTTATTTTCTATCACATGAACCACAGGGGATAATAAAGCAGACGCTTAGTCACTCAGGCCCATCAACCCTTGCAAATCCAAATAAACTACCTTTTATACTGCACAATCTTTGTCAGTAAAAAGTCTGTTGATAGACTGTAAGAATACAAGACCAATTTTCATTGGCAAAATGACCTTTCAGTTGTGTTGTTGTTATTTCGCCCATGGCCCCGAGTTATTATTTTTCGTGTGATATTTTGATTTGACAGGAGAAGTCTTGTGGAGTGAAATGAAAAAAGTAATGATGTCCCCATGCACAAGAAGTAGTGTAGTGCAGGTGGGGAGATGGTGGATAGGGCTGCAGCTAGCAGCTCTACTCTGCCCCAGGGGCCAGTCAGCAGCTGTTAGAAGAGATGCAGCTCTTCCCAACACTTCCCCACAGGTTCTTGCTGGTTTCTGGTACTCGCTGTTATCTGGGCTCGCTGCTGTCGCCAGTCTGGCTGCTGTCCACACTCTCTGAGAGAGAGCGCTCAGTACATTTTTACGCTTCACCACTCTTTCTGTCTCATCCCAACCTCCACTATTCCCCTCAGTCTCACTGTGAGATTTTGAAGTGTTCCTTTGAACTTGCAGCTGTTTTTTTAAACGGCTGGAATTTGTACCTTGATGTTTGTTTCAAAGTCACTTACTGAGGACTTTAAAATGCTTCTTTTACTGGTATGACAAATAATCTGAGACCGTTTCTGTTTTGAGTTCTGTATCACATACAAGGCATTAACTATCTTGTATGTAAGTGTACGCTTGTAGTTGTAGGGAGAAAACTTGAAGATGAGGGCCTGCAGCTGTTTGGTGTTTAAAGTTGCTACTCAAAGAGAATCTAGAAGTTTTCTGGTGTTGAGTTTGAAGAAAATAAGATTCTTTCCTCCATTATCTTGAGATGATCTCCTTTCTTCCATATTCTTGAAATATATTAGTCTTACTGGACACAAAGTCTTTTGAAGAGATGGTATTATGCTTTTTGGCTTTCCCCCTCTCCTTTATTGTATTATATATCTCTTTTGTGCATGTAATAGGTTTGCAAAGTGAAAAACTCCAAAGTTCACCCCAAAGGAATTTCCCATCTCCCGCAGAAAACACTGCTCTGAACTGCCTGAAAACAGCTCGTTTGTAGTCCAGCCTTTTCTTCCGCTTTGCTGTGACGTCACAGCAAAATGCGTGTAATAATGCTCACCTAAGCACTAGTTGGGCACACCCTCAAAAACACCTGTGGAAAACACACTGAGCTGCAGCACACGGTGACAAGACACAGTGACAAGCCTCTCCTCTCCCTTCCAAACATTAGCTACCCTCTTGGCAGTCAATGGAAATAAAGTTGTTACCGTGATGTAGAGACAGAGCTCAGTTAAAACTTTATGGATGACAGATACATTTCTTACAGATTAATGACTCACCACTCTGAAACTTGTTGCTCCTGTCCATGTTGCTAAGTTGGTAAGGGGAACATATATAGCTTTACCAGCTTCTTACTGACTCGCCCTTCTCTGCTTCTGATTGGCTAGTAGTCCTTAACTAGGAACTGTGCATGTGCAACCCCCAACAAAGATATTGTAGAGGTGAGATGCATCACTCCATAGCTAAAACGAAGTGTTTAACACACAGGGTGAAAAGAGGAGCTGCAGCAACATGCAGTATGACAAAAATATGGTGTGTTTTGAAAATGAAACCATGTAAACCTATTTGGGGAAAACCCCTAAGATTTTGAACCTGAAATGAGCATAATTTGACCTCTTTTTTTTATTGTAAGTTTTTATTGTAACACCAACCTGCAGAATGATGCCTTAGCTATAAGTCAATTAATAATGAAAGTTAATTATTGACCTCGGAAATAGTAGTTTGACTTAACAATCCCAGTATGAGGTCAACTTACTAGCATTTTTAGGGTCTTTATCAGCAGATAGCGTTTGCTAAGTTGTCATGGAGATGACCACTGCTTCCAGCTTCTCCATGAGAGCAAGAGGTGCTTTTCTTTGTCTTCTATAATTGGAAATTAAATAGTGTTTGGGTTTTGAGCTGTTGGTCAAGATATCAGACTTTAGGTCTGATAAATGGTGATGGGCATTTTTTGACATTTACATTTAATAGTTTAAATAGTTACTCTAAACAGTACTCTAGCAATTTATTATTGCATTTCCATAAAATTTGGGAACTTCCAAGAGACACATTTAAAAATAATGTCAAAATTGCAGAGGCAGAGATATCCTGACTATTATGGGTACACTAAATTCCCAAAATGCAGCTCAATTTATGAACCCCTTCCTGAATGTGTTATAAGTTAGATTTTTCCCAACCCAAGTAAAGATCACCCAAATGACACCACAATGACATCATTGGAGGATATTTTTTTTTAGAGTTGACAAAGCTCCTCCAGAGCTTTATTCACCTTTATACACCACCTCAAGATGAGGGACCTGATCTGTGGAATTGGTGGAGAGCTCCTTTAATCAAAAAAGCAATCAATAGATTAATTTGCATTAAAATAATCATTAAATACAAGTCTAGATGGAAACTGGCACATTTAAAATTAAAAACCATGTGAATGTAGAATATAATGTTTAGTCATAGAACCATACATTCACTGAACCCAAAATCTGGTGACAATGTTCTCTGCCATTAAAAAAAGCAGATTTTTAGATACTGTAACTTGTGAATGCACACTGCAAACTCAGAGTTAAGGGGCCATTTGGTGGAGGGAGCTGATATCCAGCGGCTGCTCTGTGTGGAATCGCTCATCAAAGTTAATCTTGCACCGTCTGCTCTGGCGCAGCGGAGCACTAATCTGCTGTCAGTGTGATGAGGCTCCTGGACCAGTTTCCCTTTCCAGAACAGAGGCACTAATCCAAAAGACCTTTCACGTTTTTCCTCTCTTCCCTCACCTGACGGCACGAAAAAGGTCACAGGGGTCACTTTGAAATCTCATCCGGTCAATATTAGCTTACCATTTGCATTGGTCCTTGTGTACAGTTTGTACCAGTTAGAGGCTAGCATGGTCTGTTGTGTCCTTTTGAGCAGCATCCTATTTCATGCAAGAAAGTATTTTCACATTGCAGAAAGCAATAAAACAACAATTCAGCTAATAATATAAACACTGATATTAGTAATGTCACTACTGCTATTACTACATTCATATTCTTAATTGTTTTCCACCTTTAACTCCACCTCAGGCCTTCGCACATCAGAGGTGAGGTAATCCGCTTCCTGCTCGATCAAAGCTTTCTGTGTTCAAGAAAATACCACCAGTCTCTCACCCGCATGCAGATTTACCTATAATGAATATGGAATGAGTTCATTAGCATAATCGCTTGAGAGTCTGATGATTTCATTTTATTATCACGTTCTCTCATAATCCATAGCTATGGCGTCCCATCATGCTCCCAACCCCTCTTTCATGTTCCTTTGCCCTCACCATTCAGCCACGAAGCAGTGTAATTGCATTATCAAAGTATTATACTGACGTTGTGAGAATATATTTTTAGCCTGTGGCTTGCTGAAGTAACGTAATAGGCAGAAATATAAACATGGAATGACAAATTAGAATTAGAGCAATGTTTACTTGGTTTCATCATGTCCTGGCTGATCGAAGACTTGCATCATCCAGACCTCCCTGACACACACACATGATCATTCTCACTTGTGTGTTTCCAGGATAGCATTCTGTTTTATGGATCCTTGTGGATACTTAACCCTCTTAAAACAGAACAGCCATACATCTAGTAATTAAGAGAAATTGCCACAAGGAATTGGTTGTAATCATGACGATGAGGAGCTGAAGTAGTGGTGGTTTGGCATATAATAGCAATGAAATAGAGGTGTTTTTTGCACAGGACAGCAGTTGTTTCTCAAGTGTCAGCAGGTGTACACTGAGAAACTGGAGAAGAGCAGAAGAAAAGAAAAATGTCAAGCAGGGCTGTGCTAGCACTGCATGATAATAGAAAAGGAGGAGAAAAAGAAAGAGAATGAAGCGTTTCATCTCCAACTCATAGTTAGAGGCAGGCAGGTCCAGGCAGAGGAAGGGTGAGTCAAAGTCAGGAATGGAAGAACGGTAGAGAGGAAAGCTTTTTATCATCCCTGACTCTTAAGAAGATCTCCCAAATGAGAGAGGGCGTGCATGCTAATGTCAAAGCCGCGGTGATAACTAGCCGCCTGGTTTTGCGGGGTGAGGGTTAAGCTGGGATTTGAGGGGCTGTGGGAATACATGTTTGATATGTGTGCGAGTGAGAGCTGAGGTGCCTTTGACAGAGCTATACGTGGGGATTATTCTATATGGTTTATCGGTGTCTGCATGCTTAAAAGAGAGGAAATTCACTGGCCTTTACTGAGTCTGTGTAGTTCCTGAGACTCAGGGGTGAACGTTCAGCTGCAAGATCAAAGCCACACTGACACTGCTGCATCACAAAGTCTTCATTTACAATGCATTATCTAACATGTAGCCATGCATGCTATGGCTGTTTCCTTAAACTTCACATGCTAACCTTCAGCTCTACCCATCACCTCTCGCAAATCTGCAGAGACTGGATGTGGAAAGCATATAAAACAAGTGCTCACATCTGCTCCACACTTCATTTTACTGCATTTCAAATCCAGTCACGGCAATGTAGTCTGCGCATTTTTTCCCACAGAGTCGGTGATGTTCACCTATCTCAAAGTTGTCCTTCCCTGTAGCTATTGTTCACAGTTACTCATACTCAAGTGCTCTGTTTTTCCTACCACACGAATTAGAGCCAGAGGACCGTACTGCCTGGCAGTGCAGTCCTCTGGCTCCCGCCTATCTCTGCTTTCCCATCTCCCCATTATGTTGTGTAGTTCTGCCAGCCTCTCCTTCTCTCCCTTATCACCTGCAGTGAAAATCTAGCAGGCTAATCCCAGCGCCTGTGGGATTCCCCTCTCTATAATGATGTATATCTGAGGGATAGCATCATAGCAGAATCCTATCAGCCCACACACTCTTAATCCCATCAGTCTTTGGTGTCCAAACCCAAGAGAGGCAGCTTTTTGGATGTTGTGCTCCCTGGCTGTAGCCAGAGATGCAGTGCTGAACATCAGGAATGATACGTGGTGTTTAGGGATCATGCTGAAGATCATGTTCATTTATTGTGCTTCTGACTCTTGAAACACAGTTGTATACCTCCCTAAGGATTGCATTTAAGTGGTATACTGTAGCTGTGTCACTGCATTGAAATATCCATGCTGGGTTTTAGCCACCAGTGATGCTGCCAGTCTCTCTGGCATTAAAAAGATTTTATTTTACAGTCTGTTCATGGTGGAAATAAATACAGAGTGTGTTTAATATTTCAACATGCTGACCAAAACACAAAACAGATTTATATTTGGTACATAAATAATATGTACATGGCACAACACAGAGTTCCCTTCATTCAACTAGCTTCACTTACCTTTGTTTATCTGTAAATGTAGCAATCTCTGTTTTCTGCAATTCTCTTTTCTTACTTTGTGGTCAGATTAACGATGCCTAGTGGCGCAGAAAAGAATGATCATATAGCCTTTTCTTTCTTGTTTTTATGAACTAAATGTTTTATGAGAACTCTGACATAACTACCCTCAAGACCTCTCCTGCAATACTCCATAAATCTTGCAGTCTTCACAAATACACTCCAGAAAATGTATATCTTCTTGTCATTCAAGTTGGTATGCCTCTATAACATGCAGGCAGTATAATCCATTTTCTTGAAATTCAGAATTCATAGTTTTATGTGCATGATTGAGTTCAGAAGGGACATTACATTTTTTTGGTACATTATTTCACTGTCAGCAAGGATGAATATTGTCCTCTTTTAGCCTTGTGGAGAAGGTACAGAGAGCCGCATTGTCACGGAGCATTGCTCCATTTGCTCCCTGTCATGACTTGTAAAAAATGGAGCCTTTCTTGGTTGGTCAGTGTAAGGCTTCATCACGTCTCTGTCAAGTCCTCAGATAAGATTTTAATGTTTTGTCCACTCTGACACACTATGATCCCCTGCCGTAGCTTTACATTTCACATCACCCCCGCAGGAGATGTCACCACTTTAAAGATATCTGATACTTCCCGACCTTGCCACCATCCCACCATCCCGTTGTCCCTGCACACTTTTAATGTCTCTCACTGTCATTATCAACTTTTGATTGGTACAGTTAGTGACAGTATCGGAGTTTCAGGATAATTGACAGGTTTTGGTCTCACAGGTTTGGAGGGCTTGTCTGTGCTGTAGAAACCACTGAACTGTGAAACTGAGCGAGTGAATTACCTCAGGAAGCACTGATAGGGAGCTCGGTGTGCGATGGGATGGTTGGTGAAGGTCATACAGAAAATCGTGCATTCACAGAATTATCAAAGACATACTGAGGACAGTCGGTGCAGAGAGCATGTTTGGAATTTACCAATCTCATATTTTTGAAATGATAAAAAATGCTAATTCTAAAACTTGTTGACCTTGACATTTTTTCCTAAATTATGTGGTTTTTCAAATGAATGTCTAGTTTTAGCATCTCAAAGAGCATTTCATAATAAGGTCACTGCAGCTAAAGCCCTGAATATACTTCTGAGCAGATGCGTACACGGACAGCTGTGGACACCACAGACGCAGACTACTTCTGTTTATACTATTTTCTGGAGTCAGCTTGGCGGACTCTTTCCACATATACTCATTATTGGTTGGTTGGTGCCCTGGTAGCGTAGTGGGACTTGTCCACACAGTCACATAAAATGGGAGCCTATGCGTACCTCCTCTGAGGAAGTTTTTTTTTTGTCACCAGCGGCCCCTCACATACTCGCGGACAAAGAAAGTGTAACACTTGCTTAACACGCACAACAGATGCCAGTGAGTCTACTGAATGTGTCTTAGGATGATTTCCCCTATTTGCAGATAATAAGAGACAAATGCTTAGAGGGATGTGAAGTTAAACCAATCTCATGGAAGAAGGTGGGATTGAAGTTAATTTGAGATTCAGATTATCAGATTGAAGGTCCCTTAGTAATTATTGGCATGAAACAACGGGATAGATGGTGCATGAGATAGGACAGTGTGTTAAATTTATCTTGATTGCAATCAGCTGACGAATCAAAATTCTTAATGTATTAATCAAATTAGTGTCATTCCATTGCTCCTCATTGAAATATATAAAAGTTGAGTAGATCAAAGTGGACTTTGATGAGAATTAATGTCTTTACTGTGATGGATTCAATAAGATGGCGCCATTTAGTCCAGCAGCTCCAATATCTTCATCCCTTCATCATTTGAATACCTTGACCTTGATCACTCACATCAGTGGAATCAAATGTTGTGAGGCCATTTAAGTGTAATTCCATCCTTTTTCTTTTATTATTGCACTTTAATACAGTCACTCCTGCAGGAGGCAAGTTAGTTTCACAGTAAAACCGTGAAGCTAGAAGTGCCATGACAGAGGTGCCAGTGGATGATTGGATTTTAACGCTGTTGACAAAGCCCTCTCAGCTGAAAGATCTGCCACAATCCTTCTTGGATCCTAATCATCAGCACTGCTAAGCTGTTGGCCGCGATCTCAACTGGCATGTCAGTTGGTGGGACAGCAGGACTTACTTTAGACCTCTATGATTACATCAGAAACTTGCTTGTGCTTGTGCACCCTTAAGAGGGTTTTTTATGTAAGGGTAGCCTTTCTCCTGCCAGCCCCCACACACTTTAATAGGTTGGTGTATTTGTGTGCAGCAGATGCAATGGAGCAAATGACCATAAAAAAGGTCTGATTTAGGCTTTTTTCACCTGAAAAGATTTCATTTAGTTTGGTTTGATTTTAGTCATCCAGATATCGTGTTTGTTTTGTTTTTTTTCTCGCTTCCCAATAACCAGATGGCAGTCAGATTTCAGACACAGGGTTCTGGAAGACAATCAAGGAACAAGATTGCTTTTTTAGGAAGGGGGATTGGTTTAACTAGATGTCAAATTAAAGGCCTTTTCACACACACACACACACACACACACACACACACACACACACACACACACACACACACACACACACATATAAATGAGTACATGTTCTTGTGACTGCTTGTGTGTGTTCCTGTGTGTAAATGCATGTCCATGTTTTTGGGTGTCAGCGCTTGCTGTGAGGCGGTGAGGTCATGTACAGAAATCTGTCTCAGAGCACCCCCTGATGGAATACCGCACCACATTTAAGGTCAACCGCACAAACTCGGCAACGCAGGTTGATACAGGGACTCATGAATGTTTGATTGGTCTATTATCCAAGCCGGGCGTGAACATTCATCCCCCACTTCTGGAATTCAAATATTCCTTTTACTCTGACATTGTTCCTACACCGTCAAGCCCCCAGTTTCACTCTCTCTCACCACACCGGGTTTCATCTGCAATGCTGTCATCTCACTGTGGGACAATTCTACAGAATGCGCTGTTTTTAAGACCGGTGTGAGTGCAAACGCACTATGGTTTTAGGTGGGTGGAGCTGGGGAATTGATACTCAGTCATTTCGACACTCCTCTTCCTCCTCTGCAGGGCTGATAAGGATCTGGCCATCCATCTTCGTGTCTCACCCATGTCAGTTCAGGGTAGCAAACGCAGGTACGTGGTAGTGAGAGACAACAAGAACAAAGCAGGAACATTACTTTAATCTCTCGCTGCTGTTAATTCCTACCTCTGCCGTCATCCAGAGCTTTGTGTATCTCAGCCTCCCCCTTATGAACAATCCATCACTGTTAGTGCTTCTCTCCAGAGTGCGCTTGCTCCTTTCTTTTTTCACCTGCTCACTACTATGCTTTGCTTTCAAGAGACGATGCTCGCTGAAAGGACTGCAATACATTGTATTACACAGTTGACTGTTCAGACTTATTTTCACATCTAGCAGCATCTTGCCACTCCTCCCATTGGAATAAAACACGTTAGCAGTCAAATGCATGTGAGGGAATGCTGTCCTGCATTTTTTATGTGGATTTCTTAATAGGCTTTCAACAGTACATCCGGATTCTATAATTGACACCTGCTGTCAGGCTTCGTCAGTGATTACATAGGAAAATGACTTGACCTGTAATGAACTGTAAAACTAATGACATCTGTGTGAGATTACTCAACTTGAAAGCAAACTGTTGTACATGAAGTCCCATCAAGCGTGATATTAAAACGTCCACTTTTACATCTTTCCGTCCAAGCTCTGTAAAAGCCCAGGCTGTTGGGCCCAACGTGATGGAAACCTGAGGCTAATGACTCAAGCAGACGGCCGTGGGCATTAGACAACTTCATTTATGAAATAGTCAACCTCCCGTGTAGCGATACATTCACATTACCCTGCCTCACTTGAGAGACACGCAGCTGTCACAGCCACTGAGCAATGCTGATGTCCTTTCCTACCTGCATTCATCTTACTCTCAGGAGGTAATGGTCTTCTCAGGTCATTTGCGCATTAGGGTCTGGATCATTCATCTCACCCACCTGCAATCCTGTGGATTGCTGGTTCTCCACAGCACATAGATGTTTATAAGGAAGACCTATATGCTCTTAATCATTAATTTGAAGAATTTTTCATAAATCCCACCGCTGCCTATGGCCTAAAGTGTCAGCAAAGGGCTTATCATGAACATGCAGGTTATATTGAAGGGATTTGTGGGGGTATAATTTGCAAGTTTGTGCCTTGCGATATTAATTGCCTTAGAGAAATCTAATCTGGAAAACTTTTTTTTTTCATGATGTTGAATGATAATCACCTGTTTGTATGGCAACTAAACATCACTATGTTTGAGGCTAAATATTTATGTGTGTTAGTCTAGGTGGTACTGGCTGTTCAGTGTTTTGTGTTTTGTACATGTATTAACAAATCTTAAACCCTGAATCTTCAAATTGAACCAAATTTGCCGAATTAACATTGTCACTGAACAAATCAGTAGCTTTTAGCGGTGGAGCTTCCCTTGCCAGTTATTGTTATTTCTTCATAAAAAGTTTGTTGAAAGACCACAAACCCATGAAAACAATCATCAGTGAATGAAAAAAGTATTCAGATACTTTACTTACGAACAAGTAGCAACATAACACTGAAAATACTTCACTTCAAATAAAATTCCTGCATTAAAAACCTTACTTAAGTAAAGGTATTACAGGAAATATTATCAGCAAAACTGATCAAGTATCAAAAGTTAAAGTACTTATTATGCAGATAAATTGCCCCTTGTCAGTGTTTTACAATTATATTGTTGTATTACTGCTGCATTAATGTGCATGCTGCATTTAACTGCTCTAGATGTTTATGGATGAGCTCATTTGAATTACTTTATACTGTATGCTGTTGTGTAGTTTTATCAACAGCAGTGCATCATATTCTATAAGATCGTCATGTTTGTAGCTTTGCTGCCCTGTGAGAACCACGTATCTGTAAAGTCAACGTTTTATGAATTCAGGAAAAACAGCTTTGTGATGATGCCTTTTGGTGGTGGTGGGGGGCACGGGGAAGTGAAATCAAATTTGAGATACATTGTTTTCACTGGACAGGAATGGTATGAAGATATTTTTATCTAAACTGTCAGACAAATATAGTGGAGTAAAATGTGCAATATTTGCCTCTGAGATCTAAAAATATGCATTTGCATAAAATGGAAATACTCAGGTTAAGTAAAAGAAAAGTAAATGTACTTTGTTGCATTCCACCCCTGTTGCTGACTTACTGTGGCTTACTGTGTTCACTTACAGTTGCACATACTGAAGAGCATTTGAATGGTATTGCAAGTGTTAATTAGCTGAGCAACTATGCAGTTAGTGACTACAATTCTTTGAACGGAATTGAACAAAACAATTCAGATCAGCAAAGTGATTCGTAATTTTCCCTGCTAATACCTGGCACTGGAGGTGTCGGCTAATGTAAAGAAAGTGAGATCAGGAGGACAGTTTGATTTCAGCTTTACCTTCAGCACAGACAGGTCTGACTGCCTGATAGAAGACAGGTGAATTAATCTCTTTAATGGGATGATTCAGTCCCATCTGACATATGTACAACCATTAATCTGTTCAAGCTGAATGTGGCCTGTTCAACATTTGTATAATAAAATGATATGTCTGTGCATATAGGTACACCATCGGGTCAGCTTTACGCTTTATCTCGAACATAAATTGTTTTAATGTGGTTTCAATATGTATTTGCATTCAATATTCAAGGTCCATTTTGATGCGGGAAAAGAAGAACAAACCACACAAGTGGCTGTAGCTGAAACAGTTGTAGCTTAAACAATTTCTCCAGGGTTTGGCATCACACTGTTCCCTTTTGCTTTTACTTGATGTGATACTACTCCCTGTATCTTTCACAAGCTGTTTGGCTAACAGAGGTCACAGGGGATATGTAACACGTTTGGTCACGACACGAAAGCATTAGCCGGTGCCAGCAGGTGTGTAATTATATATGAAAAAGGGTTTTAAAGAGGAACATCATGATGGCTTGTAGAAAGTAGGCCAGGAATAAGAGACTTCAGAAAAGTCCTATTTATTCCTCACCCACCTCAAATGTGTGACTTCTTATTTGAAGCTGTGAAATAATACAAGGTCACTGTAACTATTTCAAGAATAGTAAAAATAACATTAAAGACACAACAATTTAACATGATAAAACAAGCCTCTAGGGTGAATTCTTTAAAAGGATTTTTCCCCTTGTTTTTCTACCCTGCATGGTCACTGTTGTCTGTTTTCTGTGTTTCAGGTACGGTGACATGGTGCCAAAAACAATCGTGGGGAAGGTGTTTGGGTCCATATGCTCTCTGAGTGGGGTGCTGGTCATCGCCTTGCCTGTCCCTGTCATAGTGTCAAACTTCAGCCGTATCTACCACCAAAGCCAGCGGGCAGAGAAACGACGAGCCCAGAGGGTACTGAT
>JAPMOB010202576.1:0-18411 GCA_029875015.1 Lepomis gibbosus
CTGGCCACTCTTGTTATATATGCATTAAGAAATACTACATATACACGTATGAGTTCTAATATGTTTTAAAGGTATGGTTTGCCAGTCTGTGTGTGTTGCAACAGCAGAAGCCGTCCCTGATATCCTGACTTATTTAGTAGTGTGTGAAGCTCCAAAAACGCTCAATCCTACAATTCCCATAATGCAACTATCAGCATCTTTTCATTAGACACTCCTTCCTAATAAATGCCCATGAAGTCCCATGCAGTCTCCAAGCCGAGGTGACCCCTGGTGACATCATCTTTACTGCTTTGTAAAATTTGTAAAGTTGCCGTTTAAGCTGCAGGTCCAATCACTGATTTTAATACCGGTGGGTACGTCTTCTCTTCTGTTCAGGTTTTCAGTGAAGACTCTTTTGGACCGCTCATGTTTTGAGACAATAGATGACTCGTCTCCAGAGTTTGTTAACTTTGTTTCCATCCTGGAGCACATCCTCAGTCATCGACTCAAAGGTAAAAATGTAAGCAATATTCTTATTACCATGCACAGTACATTCTTATTATTCTTAAACTATACACAGAAAGTTTGACTCCTTTTGTTATCCCTAACAGCCTAAAAGACAAAAGTCCAATTAGTGCACAATTTATGTCACTGTAATTTCTGGGTAACAAAGCCTGTCAACTGTTTGGTTAACAAATGCAAAGTTGATTCATATTTAAAATTCAGAGCAGTATGAATGCAGATCCAAGCTTGTAAAAACTGCCATTTCCGTCTTTTTTTCACTCAGGCCAGACAACGTGGTTTGGCTATGAGAGTCCTCGGAGTTTTTGGGATTACATAAAGGCTGCCTGCAGTAAAGTCCCACATAATTGCATCCGGAGCATTGAGAGCATGGAGAATGTGCGATCTTCAAGAGCTAAAGTGAGCATAAAACTGTCTTGTGATCCGATTTCACTACCTGAGGCAGCAGGGAAGAAAATGACTTGAATCCTCAAAATGTCAGAAAGTCAAATACAGGGTATTTGATAACAAAACAAAATACATGTTATAAAAACAAGTTATCAGTTTTGTACAGACAGCACTACATCTTCTACTTTGAGTAACAGAATGCTCAATCAGGGTTGATTTTGGCTTACTTTACATTATCCCCTTAGAGAAAGAACAAAATGTTAAGAACACACATGCACATAAAACGTGACTTAGTCTTACCCCGTGGGTAAGAGAGCAAATGACTGGAGCTCATGTTGTTCTACAGTCAGGCTGCAGGTGAGAACAAGACATGCTGTTACACACACACACACACACACACACACACACACACATACACATACACATACACATACACACACACACTCAGTCACTCACTCCCTCACTCACACACACACTTTCTCTCTCTCTCTCTCTCTCTCTCTCTCTCTCTCTCTCAGGCCATGAACTCTTTTGAGGAATCAGAAAAGGCAGCTTTGCATTTAAACAAATAATAGTGCAAAGGAATACATTTTGAATTTCCATTGTTTCCGTTTCAACACATTTTGTAAGGTTTTTAGTCATGAGACCTCCCAGCCATACAAATGGCTTTCAGAACTTTTAATTAAAGTAAAGCATGAAAATGCCAGGAAATGTTTTACATTGTTTATAAATGACAAGTCATTAACAGCCATTTCATCAAGGCCTTTTGTCTGCGTTATTTCCACTCAGCAGCTCATTGTAAGCAATGCTAGAGGCCAGGGTTTAGGGAAGTCACTTTCAGTAGGTCTGTCAGTCCATCGGTCCACCACTTTGGTCCCAACTGAAATTTCTTAACTACTGTTGCATACTATATACTACGGTGATCCCCTGACCTTTCATCTAGTGCATCAATTAGGTTTACATTTTTCACAACATCTCAACAAATGTTGGGTGGATTGTGATAAACAGACAATCATGTTACCCAGAGGATGAATCCTAATGACTTTGATGAGCCCCTGACATATGTGAGCATGTTAGCATGCTCACATTAGCATTTAGCTCAGAAGCCCCGCCATTCCTAGTGCAGTCTCACAAAGCAGCTGACTCTTTATTCTTGTCATCATGTATAAAGTATTACTGGTAATATAAGCTTCCACTAACAGCTCAGTGTTACTTGTTTCTCTCTCTGCAGGGCAGGGCATGGATCCGAGTGGTGCTGATGGAGAAACGATTATCAGAATACACCTCATCTGCACTGAGGGACTTCAAAACGACCAGGTCTTAATGTGGTGCTCATACTGTACACACACAGTTTCTGCTTCAGCTCAGTTATAGACATTTTATCTCATCTGCTGCAGGATCATTTAGATATTCTTACACTTGACCTCTAGTAAATGATCACACATCTTGCGGCTGCACCTGCCTGTTCTACATTTTCCTTAATTCCCAGTCAGTTGAAAAGATATAGAGGCGCTTGAGTTGAATTAATGCCAATAATGTGTTGACTGTAGGAGGTTTTACGAGGATGGAGCAATCATGCTGGGAGAGGAGGCAGGGCTGTTAGCAGACACGCTCATCGGACTCAACACCATTGACTTCAGGTATAAACCTTCTGCTATTTCTTACCGGAACTCTTTGATCTTGCTTTCTCTACCCGTTGCACAATTGGTGTGTAGCTTTCTTTACATGAAATACATTTTTGGCAGCAATGTCATCATAAACTGAACAATCTCTTTGCAAATACGTAAGGTGATCTAAAAAACTTTCATCTTAGTCAAAAAGGACATTTATTTAAGATGCTCTTATTAGATAGGACCTCGACAAAATACCAGAAAAATCTTATAACACAAAAGCCTAGGTGTGATTAGCAGAGCTTTTTTTCTTGTTGTTTGCAGTGTTTCTTCTGAAAAATCATTTCAAAATAATTTCTTAAAATATAAACAAATATAAAATAGGCTACTAGAGGTTTAGAAATGTGTATGGTATGTGCACTTGATAGAGCATCAGTTGGGTTCATATCAGTAGTTTTGACATTTTAGATAAAATTAGAAATTTTCTGATAAACGTAAAGATGCTCAAAAGACACGTACCACCATCTGATCCTGATGAAAGGACGTTTACAGCGCCTGTAACAGAACTCATCTCCCTCGTTCTCGTCTTTACAACACTAAATCAAAGTAGGTTGGCTTTTTTTGACACTGATCAACAGAAAAACTCAGTCCAAGTAAAAAAACATCTCTACAAAGGGAATCAATGAATTACAAATGTAATATAGTAGTATTTACATACTTTAATAGGACATACCTACCTACATCATCTCTGGTGGTAAAAGAAGAGAGGGTGCTTTGATTTTCCCTCTTGTCTTCCCTCTTAGCTTCTGTCTGAAAGGAGAGGGTGTGGACGGCAGCTGCCCCGCCGTTATCGACTACACGCCTTACCTGAAGTTCCCTCAGAGGTAAATGAGGTTAAACGTCACCCATCACACAGTTCTCCAGTGTGATGGGCAGGGGGGAAACACATGCCCAAATGTTTTCAATATGCATTGTTTGTTTATTTTTTGTATTCATTAAGAATAACATTTATTTATTTTAACAAACTGTTTTAGCACCATATCTGAGGGCAGATGTCATAATTCTTGTTGGTAATGTTGAGGTTTTTAGTTGCAAGAGGGACAGTTTATGTAAATCCTCATTTGGCAAAAAACTACCCATAAACACTGTTTTACACACTCGTTGTTGACACAGATTTGACCAAGTTACATTATTTACCTGGGTTATTTATCTAGTTAGTTTATTAGACTTTATTTCAGCACCATGCACTGGCCAAATACCCTGCATCTCCTCATGTGGGGACACTATTCGTTTTAGTGTACTAATATGTTGCTCACCCTGGTTCCCTGTGCAGTGCGGACAGCATCAGCAGTGACGAGGAGGAGATGAGGACTCTGGGGAGCAGCGGTAGTGAAAACAGCACCCCTGACAAAATGGCCACCGCTGCGTCCATCTTCACTGAGCAGAGCAACTTGGTCAGCAAGTGCAAACGATTTGAGCAGAAATATCGCATGGCACTGGAGCAGAAGGTACCACCTGTGTGTGTGTGTGTGTGTGTGTGTTATTTTGGGATAAATAAATTGGATGGTAATATATGCCAATGTGACATTTTCCTTGATGTTTGCTTGGCAATTAGAGGCACGCATTGTGAAATGCTTGGAGGAAATACCTTCTGTGAAGAAATATTTTGACACGCATACGGATTCACACACGGATTCTTATTTCTTGCATAGACAACATCCGTAGTGTTTCTTCCCTCTGTGGCTTCAGTTGTTGTTGATGATGAAGTTTCCAAAATCTCTGCTCTCTGGTCATTCCATTTGCTTTGAGCCAGAACAAATAATTCAGATACTCAGACAGCAGTTTCTCCATGGCAGTAAACAAACAATTGAAAAAAAGTGTGTGTGTGTGTGCTTGTGCGTGTGTTTGTCTCAGGGTTACCTGGAAGAGCTGGTCCGTCTCCGAGAAGCCCAGCTGTCAGAAGCTGTGTCTCATAACAAAGCTCTTCAGCAAAGCCTAGCAGACACGCATGTCTCCCACACACTGGAGAAAGAACAGCTCGAGTACATCGTACTGGAACTACAGGACCAACTGTAAGTTCTGGACCCCCTTTGTGTGTGTCTTTTTTTGCAAGTGCATGTGAGGTTGCTGATTATAAGGCAGAGAGGACTTTGCAGCAGTTCCAGCTGTGAATTTGACATTCAGGACTCAGCAAGAAGCCTTGCAGACAGTTTCGTTATTCGTGTGTTGAATCCATCACAGTCATTGCTGCTGTTAGCAAAGAGACTATTTCCATTAATATTTTAGATGGTGAAAAAATCCTTTCTCTATCTGATCTCTAATTCAGTGTAGGCTGCAAAGTCTGTCAAGAGGTTTTGTGTCACAATCTCTGGAAATGAAGCTGTGGTCTCAAGCCGGTGTGATGAGTCAGTAGATGTTTTTGAATGCAAATAGAGTCAAAAGCAAAGTGACATGCAGCGTAAGGCTCTGAGACAGAGAGTGAGAAACATGCTGTGAAAGGGACTATAGTCAGAGAGTAAAATATGCAGGTAAAAGTGGGATTACAGATGAACACTGAAAAATACACTAAATCAAAGTTTTGCATTTGATTTTTAAAGAAATACTGACAGAAATATGGAGCTCTCCTGATCTTGATTTTGTAAGGGAGGACTTACAAGAGTACGCCGGCTGAGTAGAGATACAAGGTAGTGGATCATTTGTTGAGCTGGACCAATACTTTGATTTTGAATATATATTTTTATATATAGTAATATATATATTATATATTACTATGGATCTCTTTAATTTGGTTAAACTTAACTGCTAAATACTGAATAAATAACTGTGACCAAGATAAAATAAATGTGTCAATGCTCTTATATAAACAAACTGTATGAGGAGTTGACATATCCAATAATATAACTGATTGTGAACACAATTGATTGTGTGTAGTTTTTGGTATACAAACAGAAAAAAAGGTTTGGAGTAGCTGCTAGTTGATGCGTTTTTATGTTAATAATTTGTCTCCAGTTCTGATCACTGTCTATTGTCTTTAGAACAGTGATGAAGAACAACGATTTGCGGTCCAGACAAGAGTTAACAGCCCATCTGACCAATCAGTGGCCATCTCCTGTCACCTTGGATGCCAACGCCGTTGCCTTGGACACGCTGCTGTACAGGAAGAGCAGGGGACAGTGGGAGGAGTATGTAGATGAGTTGACAGGCTCCAGGTTTAGTATGATTTTAACGAGGGCTACAACTAATTACAAACTAACTGATTGATTTCAAAAGTAATCGGATTGCTCTTACCTCTGCCTCCTCATAAGTTATTAAATGATGATTCTAACTTGAACCTAAACATGACTCTGAAAATAATTACAGCATATGAAATATTTCATATGCTGTAATTAAACGGCAAAATATTCACTTTCATAACAACAGATTCCAAGCTGATCAATTTATGTATTTATCTCAGTGTATCATCTGTATCATTATTGGTTGTTTTAAACCACAAAGACAAAATACCTCCAAGATGTTTGAAATAAAGCAGAAAACAAAATCTGATAATTCAAAATTTTCTATAAAAAGGTCAGAAAACAGTGAAGAATTTATAAAAAGACCAGCAAATCATCAGCTTTGTTAATCTGAGACTAGGGCTGGAGAATAAAAATTATGATAATTATCTCAATATAATTTTCCTCAATAACAATATAACAAATGTTAAATATATTGTCAGTAAATGTTTGATTTAATTCATTTAACTCACAGACTACTTAGCATTTAATTTTCTATGAAGAGATTTATTTTGTTGAGGAAAAAATATTTACTACGATAATCATTGTTTTTGAAAATAAGATTTTATTGTAATTGTTTTGAATGTTTTACCTCAGATTTGTGAAGTGATCCAATGTTTGTCATCAAGTGTTGTGTCACATTCACACACAATAAACCATCTTGTTTCTTCAATTCTCACGCAGGAGTAAAAATGACTCTTTAACCTTCAAAGAAATAATCATTCGTAATAATAATCATGTTTATCGTGATAAATATCGATTTTGAACGGAATTTTAAAAAATTTATTTTTAGCCATATTGCTAAGCCCTCTCTGGGACCTGAAAATGTTTGACATTTATTCTTGCTAAATTACTAAAACAAATGTATCTGTTATAAAAATGGTTGCTGATTCATTTTATGATGACTTATGACTTATGATTTTTTTAGCACTAGTTTTGTGTGTTATTTTGACTGATCCTCTATCCTCTCTTTGTAGGAAGAGTTTCCAGAGTCTGGAACAGCTGTCTGCAGACATGAGCCTTTCCCAGACATCTCTCGAGCCATCACACACACACAGTCTGGAGGCCAGGTCGGTCAGCACACACTGGCCCCACCAAGGTACGTCCCCTTCTGCATGTAAGCACTGTTGTGCAGGAAGGCCTCCACTCTGATGTGGGGTTTAATCATGTGTACCACATCTTTCAGGTAAAGAGGAAACTCCATCCCTCAGAGGTCTGTGTGGTTCCCTGACCTCGGTTGCCAGCTACAAGTCTCTTGCCAGCCTGAAGTCCAGCGAGTGTTTGGCCAGTCCTGCAACAGAGATCAGCAGCCCAGGTGTCACACCTTCATAGGGAATGGAGAACTAAACCAACGGGACGGACAATCCAGGAACTTTCTAAATGTAGGTGATTGATTTGGTTGTTTGTAGAAGTTTATGTTCTGTATGTGGAGCCTGAAGCTGTAACAGATGGTTGCCAGTTTTGCAAGTTGTGAATCTTGTTAAAAGTCAAGACCAGCTCCATCAGACTGAATGTCTCATTAATGTACCATTCAGCTGAAACAACTTCTGACTCTTTAAAGAGTAACTGCATCTGTAACTTCAATAATGTGGTTACATTTTTTTTTTAACCCATGGAGCATGTTTTCTTTCCCCTTCTTGGAAATACATTCAAAAATAGACAGTTAATATAAGAATTACCATGTCACTTCACAGTATTAAGACAGTGAGTGTTTTCACCCCTCTCAAAAGAAGGTTGTTTCCCAGGATGTTATCGCATGCTGAAAATACTGACAGAAGATCAGAGAAAACACAAAACACTGTAAGCCTTGGTCAGTGATTAGTCTTGCCACTACAAATAATTTCCTGCAGTTGAAAAAGTTTATTATCTTCTGTGCTGCTGCCACTATTTCTTTTTTTTTTTTTAATCTAGCAATTTTGATTTATGATGGTGATTGTTTGTAGGATATGTCATCAAA
Organism: Lepomis gibbosus; assembly: GCA_029875015.1. Classification (NCBI taxonomy): domain Eukaryota; kingdom Metazoa; phylum Chordata; class Actinopteri; order Centrarchiformes; family Centrarchidae; genus Lepomis; species Lepomis gibbosus. The sequence goes on from JAPMOB010202576.1 coordinate 7,728, forward strand.
GTTGTGTATAATGTAGTCTTACATATTGTCCTCAGGTGTAAATGTTCTTGTGCTTTTGTCAGTTTCTTTATTTATTTCATCAGTTTTATGTTGTCAGTGTTGTATCCCATGGTTTCATTCTCAGGTAATCACTGATTTTATATTCAGTCTACAGTTCTGGGTTTACTTTACAGTTCAGCTTTATCAGACAGACTATTGTTCCCTTTAACTATTAAAATGCAGTATTTTAATAGCTAGTTACCACTAATAGATCATTCCTTAAACTCTGATTTTACGATCTGTCTTAGGCCTCTTGCAGCAGATAGAGAATGAGAAACAAGTGAATTTGAGTATTAGTATATTGTAAATTGTATTATTGGTGGGTGACTAGCCGTGTTCCTCAACACTGAACTCATGACTTTGCCTTTAGCTTGTTTCAGCAGTCATTTGCACAGACGTACAGCAGATGTTTTATTGGATTTGTTTGCCTTTTTATCAGTTTGAATAAACTTCACTTATTAAAACAGTGAAAATTTGATAGTGACATTTGAGTTTCTTGTCGGCAACAGGTGTGTTGACAAAGCTTGAATAAAGTCAACAAAGACAGTCAGGTACTTCACATTTTCTTTTACGTGTGTCACAGTCCTCTTCAAGTCTCTTGTCAAATTGAAAAAAACCCCCAAAACACTCTCATAGCTTTACACTCACACTGTACTGGCACAGCATTGGCTTTTGGTGTGTTTGTCTCTGTCACACACATTTACACATTACAGGGGATTGAAGTGGAAATGCAAAACACGGAAATCCTCTCTCGGTGTAAGGGAAGGGAACACTAACCCAAGGTGAAACCCGGGGAATAAAATAGAGATTAATCATACATCTCTAATGTAAGGACTTCAGGCACAATGCACATGATCCCAGTGAGAGCGCTACATGTGGGGTCTGGAAAATTACAAATTCTTAACAAAAATGTGACTGCCATCTGCTGGCTGACAAATACATGCATCAGTTGTGCACAGATGATCTATAGCAGGAAACATAAAACAATATATTAAATCATAAATACTAATAAAAAGCTTTTACTATACATTTTGATCACCTATAATATCTTGTAATGCAGAAATGGGTCAAGCAGTTCATTTTTTAAATCTCCATTTCTGCTTGTGTTAGTAATTTGGCAACATGAGTCTTTTCCTTAAAAAGGGATGGTGGTAGTGGTGTAGAAATGACTGAAAACTGGAAAAGAAAATCAGGAGTTGCTGGTTTGCAGCGACCCTAGTATCCTCTCCTCGTTATGTTTGCGGAAAAAGGCCTTCCCAAACTCATAAGTGCTGATCATGATGGCACAGGCTGGGGCCACTTTGATCAGCCTGGGGAGGAAACCTGGCAGAGATAAGAACAGATAAGAGGCTTGATTACATGCCGTTCTGTTAGATATGACTAATGATTCTCAAAAGTATCTACCTGCAAGCAGTCCACTAAAGCCGTCCTGTGCCACGATCCTGCTCATCACACTGAAGGTAGAGGAGGACACCAGAGACGACACTGAGAAAACAAGAGTTTTGTTATGTTGAACATAACCCATGGACTCTATTTAAGAACTGACAACAATGGCTGTAGTTTCAGTAATCTGACGTACCCCCACAGACCTGTCAGATGAGCTCAAGTACCGCTTCAAGCAGCACAACCCATCATTTCCAAATATATTCATTTGAACTGGTTTTAAACTATTTAACACCTGAACATACAGAGTTCCTTTTTGTTTCCCCTCAAGTAGCTGTAATGTAGGAAAAATCATATTCCACACTATCTGACAGTATCACATATTTTGTATCAGTTTCTTCTAGTGAAATATTTAGCCCAAGACTCAACATGATTCCTGATATATTTGGTGTCTTTGGAGACTTGGATGTCTTATATTGTCTAATAGTGGCTGTGCAGCACAAGGCCAACCGGCATGCGCTGCTTGTTGAGGAGTTTTAACACGTTTATATAAAAGTTGATACAAGACATAATGATCGATGACTGGATGTTACAACCATTATCCATCACTTTAAGTTATTAAGTTCAAGGTCTCTGCTTGCTGATTAACTAGTTTGCTTTCATCCCAGCACATAATATTTCATCTGACTGAGGTTGGCTGAAAGTCTAAGGCGTAGTCATCTTGTTGCAGCTGGTAGCTTTTTTTCTGTGTATGATGACATTAAACATAAAAAAGTCCAGCCTGCCAACAAATTTTAATCCTACTTAGTTTCCTCCTACACCAAAATGTGAATATTTATTTTTTTACCAAATCAATTTTTTCAAATTAACTGAACTACTCCACCATGCAGAAGTATCTCCTACGGTTAAGGTACTCCTGGTTCGGAATCCACTGATGTATAAGATTTTTAACCTTCTGAAAAATTTGCTAATTAAAATGAGAATAAAGATTTATTGCCATAATTACAATTCTTTGCTTGTAGCTCTCCCAGCTCAACCTGCCTTCTTGTCTTGACAACGTCAAAAGGTAACGTTACAATGGATGCAATCTGAAAGAAATGGAAACATGTATTAATTACCAGATTCATTATTAGTTTACAGTTTACTTATGAATTGCGTTTTTTTTGTCAAGATAATCAACATCCTCATCTACAGGTTGAAAAGCTCAATAATGCGCCAATGCACTTACAGAGCCAGAGACCGCTCCAGATATGAAGGTAACAGTAAATGTGGGTTCTCTGGTGTTGTACAATTCACACAGCCAACTCTTGCCCTTCTCATAGTTGTACCAGTACATGGCTGAGAAGGGCACGTCTCGGAGGAGTGTGGGCCCCAAACCCCGCCACAGAGACAGCCAGCCTTCTGTCTGCACTGCTGAACGGATGCAATCAGTCAGCTCCCTGTACGACTGTTTCTGAGACTGCAGCTTCGTGCGAATCAGCTCCAGAGGGCTGATCACTGTCGCTGAACCCACTGACACACAGAATGGAGAAAAGACAGGGGGAAAAAAGCTCAAAACACAGCTTCTCATGCTGCTGGACAGAAAAGTGTAAAAATCATACTGTGGCAAAGAAAACTTTTCTTAAAAACACACCAGCTAACAATGACTGAGTTAAAAAGCTTAATTTTCGCTGAAAAACATTTTTTTCAGTTTGGAGGAGCATTTTAAAGAGAGTAGTGTATCACTTTATAAATTATCATAAAACAGCTTTTCAATATGAAATCTAGTGTAGGACGAAATAACAGATACTCAGGGCTATAGGGCAAAAAGTGTGGATGGTTGCCCTTGAGAAATAACCTGGAAATTAAACCATCAACATTATTAAAATACTGCAATACGTTCAGCTGAACTCATACTCTTATTGATTGATGCCGTTTCTGTTAAATAGATACCTGCTATTCTGTAAACAACAACTGAATGTGGGCAATCAACAGTAATTGATGTTAAAGCTCATAACACTATGCTGTGTGAGCTGGAATCTGTCCGGTTCTCGTCAGTGATACGAGTGGTCAGCTCACCTCTAGCGATAGCTCCTGCCAGAAGAGGGGCTTCCTGAGCGTGGTCTCCCATCCTGACCCTCAGCGCTGCACACAGCTGGTCGTAGCATGTGAAGTAGATCACTGTAGCTGGGACTGCCATTACACTGGAGACACCACACATTGAAAATATCCATAATTTATGCCTCCATCAAAATTATTCCAGGCAGGGAACCACAAAAACAACACCAACAAATTAATTAACGGGATTTATTAAAGAAATTTCTGTTTTGATAACACTTAACATAAATCAATCTTTGGTAATCAGCCTGCAAGAAAAGCTTAGGTGGTTTGCCACAAATCTGTCCAACTTCAAAGGGAAGCACCCTTAATGAGTGCATTAGCTACAGGCTAAACAGCTGTTGATCCACCACATTTGCTCAATAACTCCGCTTTAAGAGGAGAAGAGGCAGACTGAAGCGCAACGAGGGAATAAAGAGACACAGAAGACTTCACACTCACAGCGTTGGAGGTAGACCGCTCCATAATGCCTTTAATCCTTCACGGCGTACAATCTTGACGAAAGCATCCTGCAGAGGTGCAGAGTGTAGATTAAGTGTAGAAAGATGTGCTGTTTGGCAGTCAGGGGTTTTCTGTCACAATATGACTTCAGCTCATCTTTACACATTGTGTAAATGGTGACAGGCAATGGGTATGGGAGATTTTTACCAGTGTGCCATTAAAGTGACCGCTGGCTTTGTACCAGGCCTTGGAGTTGCCGTTTTCACACACACATATGTGGTCCATGAGTCCATTGCAGTAAACAAAGCATTTCCCTAAAAGATATTGAAAACATGTATGTGGTCATCTAACATTTACTGTATCAATAAACATAACACTAGACCAATATTAATTTTACCTTTGGGGAAGGGATTTTTCTGTGCTTGCAATCTGATCTTCACAACATCCAAAGGTGTAACTGAAAAAAGCAAACAAGTAACATGAGCCTCTTATGTATGACAAAAGGAATGCTGTACAAATGTTGTCACATGTGTTGTCCTTCTATGCAAAATCTACAGTACTTATATAATACACCAATGATTGAACATTTATTTGGCCTCTTGCCAGGCTTCAGGTGAGGTAAAATGCGACATTAGTGAATAACATGCATTCCAGGCAATCATGAATTACCCTTCATTCCAGCACACTATGAAAATGTTGTAAATGTAAATTTGAAACTTGATCCAGATTAACAGTGAATGTCACAGTGAACATCAAGTCACTTTTTGTTTTGTTAAAGTTCAATACAGAAACTATTTTTCAAAAACAAAGGTACCATACTGACATAATTATTTTCACCATGTTCACATTTGCTTATTCTTTGTCTTCTGGGTTAACAAAGCTCATGAAAACAATATCCAAAGTTATCAGTTGCCCCTAAAGCAGTAAGATTTTTATTGTTTAGGCCATCAGCTTAATTATCACCACAAAAACAAGAAAAAGAAACTCTTTACTGTGGATTGTCTATAGTACACTCAGTTGACAGTTTATTAGGTACATATTGCTATAACAACTGAAGTCTCAGATAACAGCAATGCAATAAAGCCTACCTTCATGAAGGTTATAGTGTTTAGTTTTAATTGACCCTGTTTTAGAGAGGGCTTGATTCAGCTTCATTTGAGTCTGTGGTTTGTGCTGCTGTTGAATTATATTGCACAACAAAGTATTTGCTTACAGACATTTCAAATATAAAATATGTATAAAACATTATAATTTACAGACTCCTCAAAATTACCATTAACTTGACTCAACACATGACAGTATTGTATTCGACTGCATTCGTTTTAGCTGGGTGTATCTAATAAAAGGGCCAACTGAGTTGTAACTTAGGTGTCAAGCTCTTTAAATTTGACTTGTTTGAGTAGAAACTTGCCTGGAATTAAAGGAAAACAAACGACGTGTCGTGAGAGATGATCAGTAGTACTGTTGCATTTAACGAACTAAAACAAGTAAAAACACCAGTCTCGTTAATTAAAGGAAAATACTTGACATGACAGGTGATTGGCCTGGTTATCTCACCAAACAAAGATGTGAGGATGGCTCCGGAGCAGGACGCCACCATCTGTTGGAGTGGAGTAATGCCATAACTGGCTGAAGAAGCAGGACTGTCACCACTCATACTTCCTTCTTAAAACAAAGACATTAGACCTATTTTAATCTGTACGTTAGTTATCGTGTATGCAAGAACCTGCTTTACTAAATGAGCTAATTAGCGACCACAGACACGTTGGCTTAGTTATTACAAGAATATATTTACAGGTGCTGCAACCTTACATGATGAAGAAGCCCTTAGGCTAAACTGCGTTAGCAAATTAGTTTAGCTAACTTCATACCTGCTAAATCACCTCAACGAAGTCTTCCATGAACACACACGTCTTTCTCAGGTTTTTTAGTTTCTCGATAGTGTGACAGTTGTTATCACTGTCCTACAGGCTCTAAAAGGAAATCATTGCTTACTCACGTGTGCATGCTCAAGGGTTGTTGTAACCCTAGCTAGCTTGTCAGTTTACACGGCATTACATGATCACGTTACCTAATGTTCATTTCAGCAGAGCACATTCTTTGATTCAGAATGTTATGTTACATTAAATGCAATAAATATATACAACAAATAATTTATATATCGTATTTAAAATGTTTTTTGTAAATTAAACAATTTGTCGATGTCCTTTTTAAAATTTCTATTCATTTTATTAACGACGTGGAAACATCACATGCAAAAACAAACCAAGTATTTACTTATTTCTGATGTTGCCAGGTTTGAAAGGTTTCCGTAACATATTGGTTAAACCTCCCTCAGTTTCCGGAAGGAAAGGACAAGAGAAACGTCAATCGCAGTGTCAAACATGGCAACATAAACTTCGTCCACCATTGGATTTAAAGCGGGAAAGGGACGTTTATCGAAGTTGTGCTCTAAACTAATGTTTACTGCAGCTGTCTAAACATTAGTAAAACCGCTTGCCAATGGAAAGTCTGTGGTAACAACCGCGCTAACACATCTCTTGCTCCGCTTGTTAACGTTAACTGACGGAATAATGTAACGTAAGTTGAGCAAAGCAGCCAACCGACAAACTGTCCTCTGAGGAAGACGCCAAGTTAACTAACGGTAAGACTGCATTTAGAGTTAGTTTATTTATATAACGGGGAGGAGTACAGCATCCTTCCTTAACTAATGTTACAGTGCTTATTACTACTCAGACAACTTAAGTTAATGTCTGTCTTCTTTGTAAATAGCCCTGTCTTTGTTGTTACACACAGGAGACAGATAAGTTACGGACTTCCTCAGGCATGTTTACTCAAGACAGGAGGGCAAGAAAAACGTTACTTTGTCAATGAAAGATCATTATCATGAAGCCAAAACGCATCCAGAGGCATCCGGGACCCAATTGGCAAGGTAATATAACTGTTTACTTCTATAATTAAAGGTTATTAACATACCATCACTGCCTAATCACTTTATAATAACCAGGCTCTAACATTTAACTTACCTGTATGCTATACTATTTATTATTATTTATTCCGGGTTTGTAACTAACTGTTCATATTGTATATATTGTATATGCTGTATTTATCATATCCACCTAACCGTTACCTCAGGTACGTAACACCTGCTCAAACATGTTTATTCCAGCATCCTTTGCGCTCTGCTCCATTACACATGTACAATTGTCTTGCTGTCTACAAATGTTGTTGTTTTTTTGTTTATGGTGTATATATGTGTATACCAGAAGCTGTAGTCTGTTTTTGATGAGCCTTTTTTTGTTTATACATGTTCTGTGTATGTACATCGAGAGCAATGTAAGACCAGAGTCAAATTCCTCATATGTGCACACATGATTTTAAGTAAAGTTTATGCTAACCATCCACAGAAGCTAAAAAAACAAGCAAAATGTCACTTTCATTCAAGCTATTTGACTTCACTTAAAGACTGCCTTTAACTGAAGTTTATAATCTGAGCAACAAAGACAACCCTCTGTCTTCAAGCCCTTGATTCGGATCGGAAAAAACTTAACATAAAGACACTAACAGGAAAAAAAGACAAACTCAAGGAAAAGTGACCTCTAGAATGGACAGACATGCAGTAGCCTTCATGTACGCAATAGATGGAGTTACAATACTGAGAAAAAGTATGACAGAATTGTTACATAACATTTACTTGTTAGGTGTAATCACTTAAAATAATTTTTTAAAAAGTTACTCTTTTTATTTCTGAAACTGTAACCTTTACAAATTTGACAGGATAAATGACTGATCAATCAGTTTTTCATATGAATGGTTACATTGGTGATTGATCACAAGCACCTCAGCTGAGACACCACTGGATCTCTCATCATGTGATATTCCTGATTGCCCTTTTAGGGAAAGGTGTCAGCGGTGGTGACAAGGCAGCACTGAGCCAAGCTAAGCCGGCATCGTGTGTGTCCTCTCCTGCTCAAGTCAAACCTTTTGCTGGGAAAGTGTTTTACCTTGATCTGCCATCAAACAAGAGAGCGGATACATTGGAGAATGACATCAAAGAACTTGGGGGGGTGAGACAAAAACACTCTTCTCCATGTTGTTATTTTTGGCTCTCAGAAGGGTTAAAATTTTCAGTACTCAGATGTTAGTTACCCAATGTTGTAGAACACTGTTAACATACTGCAGTTGTTATTCTGGAAGAGACTGGTATTAAGGTCTTTATGTTTCCCTAAAACCTTATTTTGTTTTTCTCATGTTTGTCACTCAGACTGTTGAGAAGTTCTTCAGTAAGGAAATTAAGTATCTGATATCCAATAAGAGGGAGGCTAGATATGTGCAGTGCCTCAGGCAGGACTCTCCTGTCCCCAGCCCGGACTCCGGACAGAGTTCACCTCACCCCTGCTCAAAGCCGCAACGGCCTGGCAGCCATGGGGACAACGTCAAAAGCAGGTCTCAGGGCCAAACGGATGCGGTGAGTTCACTGTCATTGAAACATCCGACATAGTGCAGATATGATGTTTTTATGTCTATTTCACTTCTCACCAGTTCTATTCCTTTCTAGATCATTTTTACTAGCTGTTAATGTCATCTATTTTTTAATTTTCTGTTATTTAATTGCAGTTTGTGACAAGTCGAGGGAAGTCTTTGGTGGAGAGAGTGGTGAAAGAGCAGGTTTGTTAAGCCAACACTAAGGAGTTCAAATAGGAATTCTTATTAGCTCTTTTGGTTTCTGTGCTAATCAACACTTATTTGTTTTTAGGAGAGGGTACAAATGAACAAGATCCTGTCAAATGCTTTGGAGTGGGGTGTGAAAATCCTCTACATTGATGGTATGTTGTAGAGGTTATATCTGTTTGTGTTACATCAACTGTTATGTACATTATTGGCATGAGTAATTTAAATAATGACTTTTTATTTCTTTTATGGCACTAGATATAATATCATATGTTCAGAAGAAAAAAAAGATAATCAGCAACCAGTGTCCTGCTGCCAAAACAAGTGTAAGTTTTTTAATTCTTTGTAAAAAACCGCAATCATTTTGGTGTTATTATCTTGAAAATGATTGGTTTAACATTGGTATCTTTTGTTTTAAAGTAGATTATTTTTTTGCCATTCTATAAAGGTCAAAGCTGAGTCTGCATCCAAGCAAGGCTTTCAGAAATGCAAAGGTAAATGTCTTATAGAGCACTAAATGGATTTTCTGAGCCTGTCTTGTTATAACTAGTTATTAAAATAATTTAACTGACTGTCAGTGGTGTTTGTTTCAGGGGGGCGGCTCAGTAAACCATTCATCAAGGTTGAGGATTCAAGCAGGTAAGAGACAGTGGGTTAAAAGAAGCTAACATCCACCCACTGTCTTTGAGTTGTTTACATCTGTTGACTTGCATGTGTTTCTTTTCTCTTCCTCAGACACTACCGTCCAATCTCCCTCACTATGCCAAACATGCCTGAATTCAACCTGAAGACTGTTCCTCCCTGCAGTCCCTTCTGTGTCGAGGAGAAGGATCCTCCTGGGAACAAACAGCGGGGGAACAGGTATGGAGTTTCCACTCTGCTTTGCTTTTAACTAACCTAGCATGAGGGCAGCACAGAATGTCACACTTTGACAAGGATGCTTTTTGAAAAACTTTTTTATCATATATATTTAAACCACTGGAATCACAATTTGTGCACCTAGGACCTTTCATATTTTCAGTGATCTATGTCTTTATAGATAGTAATTTTATATGGTCTGATGAAGCCAAAGACAGCTAAAGGAAGACTTGTTTGTTTGCTTACATACATTTTTATCTGTAATTCAGGCCGACACATTTGGTATTTGAAACTTTGTGAACCTGTGTAGAATATAAAGTTCTGTGGGTTTGAAAGGTGCTTTTCCAAATCCAAACTGTTTTTATGTGTGCACCCTCTGTGGGCTGCTCTGGGAACAGAGGTGCGAAAGCCTCAGCCAGTGACGAGAGAGCACACGGCCGAAAGAAGAACAGAGACAAGAAACGAGGCGGGTACTGCGAGTGCTGTATGATCAAATATGAAAACGTCACAACGGTAAGTTATAAAAGCTAAAACTGTCAGTACGATACAATGACTATAATACAGTTATAGTAATTATGTTGGTAAGCCAAAACACAACACAGTGTAAATACAGTGTAAATACAAACACAGTGTATATGTTTTTGATCCTGCTGTTTTAAAAATAAAAGTATAGGCCATATTCTGCAGGGCTTACTGCCTTTTACATGTGTTTTATTTTGAAAGACTACACTAAGGAGGCATTCTAATATCTTATTTATTTAAATTAACAACAATTTTCATTTGGGTCACAGTGTAATTAAACATATCAGAGTTAACAAGACTTGTAGCTTACATTAAAGCAATCATCACTGAACAACAATAGGTGCTGTGATCACTCTTCACCGCTCAGTTAACCAAAACAACTCTATTACTATGTATTTTTACCCTATTTTATATGGACAACTCTAATAAAATTTTTAAAGTATAGATGTGTTTAGACATTATTTTGCTATAATTTTTGGAATGTGGAATTTGGAATAAAGGACAAACTCAGCAGTAGCTAAACTTGTGAAGAGTATGAAGGTCTAGCTTTTAATTGACTGATGCTAGTTTGTCAGTAATTCACCTTGATCAGAGTGCAAATAAAAACATTCCAGGTGATATCTAGTGTTGTATTGCAAGGCTTTCTGGGTATGTAGACCAGTGGCCTACATAC
>JAPMOB010202580.1:0-12453 GCA_029875015.1 Lepomis gibbosus
CACACACACACACACACACACACACACTCAATAAAACAGAATGCAGTAGTATAGAAAACATAATAAAAACAATACAAATACAGCAGGGAAGTGGAATTCAATAAAATCACTTGAAAGTGCAGACTCAATTACGGTCAGGCTCGAGTTTAGCTGGAGGGGAAAACTTTTGTTTTTAACTGCCGGGGCTGGGTGAATGGGTTGATTTGGGCTTGGGTGAGACATTTGCTTGGACAGTGTGTGTGCACGAGTGTGTTAGTGCAAGGGTGCGGGTGTGTTTGTGTGTGGATGTTAACGGTGTGTGTAAGCCAAACAGCCCCTATCTTTAATTCCAGGGTGAACTTGGACTTCCTTCTCTTTCAAGTCTTCTTTTCAGCACAGACATTTCTAAATGAGTCATCTCTCCAGTCGCCAGTTCTCCCTTATTCTTCCCCACTTGGTGGTGATGGTTATTATTTTTATAATATTCCTCTATAGGATACATCATATTTAGCAGCTACAGCATATTTCAACAATTACTTGGCAGCTAATTAAAGCCTGGATGTTAAAAAAAGAAATTTTCAAATGATTCTGATTGCATGAGTTCTGTTGGTTTTATTTCTGTCATGTCAGTGTCCCTGTGTTGGCTCTTTGAGGTGAGGGGGTTGAGCATGCAGTCCTGTCTGCCACAGTGATCTTTTTTGATACTGCCAACAGAGTTGCCAAAGTCAGAAATATTAAAATCCCATAAAGGGCTTTAATCACATACTGACAACTATAAGTCATTCATTCATTTCCGCTTATCATTAAATATCACTTTGTTCAGAAACCATATTCCCTCATGGCAGTTTACCGATAAAAGAGAACTCTGGTATGTCTTTATATTGAATATACTGTAGGCCGCCCATGTGGGATGTTCTCTAAGTTCCCAAAGGTGTTAGTTGCCGAACCTTCAGGTCTGTGCTTGTTCAGTGTCACCTCACACCACTCCTGACCCTGGTGACTTTTCACTTTTTGAAGGGTGAACTTTGACCCTTAGAGAAATGACCCTTGATCTTAACAGGTCCTAATGGTGCGGAGGGGACTGCTGGTGACAGGAGACAGATGGAAACACACATGCATGTAAAGGCAAACACACATGTGCTGGTGCACAGACACTGAGACACAGTAATAGAGTGGAAAGCGTTGCTCTGCAGGCCTGAGGAGTGACAGGAGAACCATGGGGACACACATAGACAGAGCTCGGCTTACACAGGAAACTGCTGAGACATGCAGGTCATGTCTGTTTCCATGTTTATGGACCCAGCAGACATACAAAGGCAGACAGGCACATACACACTCACTATGTGTAATCAATTTTTTGTTGTTTTGTGTGCTGCTGGACCAAGTTTTGGCTAACACAACATTGTCTGTTTGACAAAGAACAAGCTGGTTTTGTTTAGCCAGAACTACAGGTCAGTTTGACTTTGTTTTATTACTACTGTTTGAGAACATGAATACTGAATACAGCACATGCATACCTCTACTGCTATTGAGTTTTCTGAAGTTTAAACTGGACACCAACCAATCCATTTTGGCCTCTGAGGGCTTTCTTCTAAAATAATCAACCTCGTAGTTTACTTTATTAAACCTCCTCAGTAGACCACAGATGGCCTTTCAATTTACAAGCTAAAACATGCAGTATGGCAATGCATGGCAATGCATGACATGCAACCATTTTCTCAGCTCCATGTGAGTAGGCAAGCGCGCATACATTTGCAGACACGCTCAGGCACATATTCACACAAATACACAAGAATAGGGCGTATACACAGACACACTTCCATGCATGTATGTACACACATAAGCAACCACACACACAGCCAGATTACTTTGCTTATTTGCTTAGCAAGCAGTCTTTGTTGGGGTCACCAGTCCTCACCCCTGCACTGCACCAATCTATGAAGCCAGCCTTCTGGGACCCAGTCAAGGTATTGGTAAAGTGAGTTGGAGTTAGTTTCTGTGCTGATGCTGACTGGTACTAGCAGATATTTCAGATTTTAGATGAATGTAGCATGCAGCACAAGAAGACTGACTGGACACAAAAACATGGATATCTCCTGAATAATTTTACAATTCACTAAATAATATAACAAAATAATGATACGTCCAAACTACCCATTAACTTCACTGGCTGTAGAGGAGATACCAGAGGCACAAAATCTGATGCTTTGTCAGTGCAATAAAATACTCCACCATAGTTGCTGAAAAGTCTCCATAATCCAGATTTTACAATGTAATGTAAATGTACATTGTTTATATAGCACCATGGCATACACTCACACACCAACAGCAGCTAGCTACCATGCAGGTCTTGTTACTACTGGTGATTCAAATCCTCACTCCTGTAACATGTTCTATGGAATAAATAAAAATTATGTACCATTTATTGAACATAGTATATGCTAAGGTATTGACATAAAGCACTAGAACTGCTAAATGTGGGTGATTAAGGATATGGACTTTGTGACAGCAAAATGTCTCATTATTCTGAACAGATATCTACACATGATAGATTATATGCTGATAGATGGAGAAACAAATCACGAAGGGTTACCTCTGTAATTTTTGCATCAGTGTGAAAGCTAAATGTTACTTTTGGATGCTTTTAGTGTGAAATGTTTGCCTAAATTTGGCTTTTTTGAAATAGGCTCACACTGTGATACATTGAGATGAGAAAGTTGTGAAAAGCTGTATGTAAGTCCTACTGTTTAGGAATATATAATTCTCTATTGATATGCTAAAAAGACATTTGGGATTGGGGTTTGAAGGCAGACATCCAACAGGGAGTTTGGGCTAGTGGAGGGTAGCTGCATAATCAGCTCCACCATCAGCTAACTGATGTTCTGCATAATAGAGATGGGATTTCTGGGTCAGTGTCTGTATGTGTCTGTGTGTGGCGGTAATGGAGGGGGTTTGTCATTTTATCTACATGGATGTCTGCATGTCTGCATGTGTCCTATCTGCATGTGTATGCATGTGTGCAGTCAATGTCTGTATGTTTATCTGTGTGTGTGTGTGCATGCATCAGGGGCACTGACCTCTTTCCCCACAGGGAGGACGGTCCCTGTCTCATTAGGGAACAGAGATTGAGAGTGAGACACAGAGACAGACAGACAGGAAGGGAGAGAAAGAACAAAAAAAACAGAAGCTGGGGAGAAAGAAACAATAGGGGGCAGCAGTGGAAGGCAGACATAGAGGGCCCGATTTACTAACATCCTGAATAAAGAGTACTAAATGACAAATGTGCATTCTAAAATATTGCATGTTCAATTGCAGTACCTGCTATGGGTAATCAACTAAGAATTATTGCATAGATAACAGGTCCAAACACAATGGAGGTGGCAGTATTAAAATGAGGGTTTTGCATGTTTTAATGGTTTCCCCCATGAGAGTCGGGAGGGAAAGCAGCCACTACGTAAAAACTTGTTTTGTTTCATTCAGTGCATCCCGAGTATGTAGAAATTGTATGTACCTGCCCATCCTGCCTAAGATTGCACTAAGTACTTGGGATAGTAGCTCTAAAAATAAAACTAACACGAAAAAAAAATAAGAAAAGAAAAAAAAAGTACTTGGGATAGCACACCTAAAAAACTGCTTTGGGAAACAGTGTGCTGGAATGACCCAGACACAATGAAATGCCAGCAGATCGTGCTTCATCCAGTCAGAGGGAACAATCACCGACCGTCTGCACCATGCCCGATTACTCCATGATCTCCTGTCCCTAGCCCTGTATGTTCCATTCTCCATTCCTTCTCCGATACAATGGTTTTGCCTGCTATTACGACCGGCGTGCTGTGAACAGTTGGTGATCGCTCCCTCTGGCTGGATGAATTTTACGCGTGATCCATGCACTACTGTAGCTGGGGGCTCTCTGCAGCGGTGTGCAACTTTCTAAATTCTTCCATCTCACGGAGAAAAGAAGTCATGTTGAAACAAAATTCGCTTTATTGGCATGAATGTTAAATTCATATAGTTCATCGAATAAATAAAATAAAATAATTGTATTTCTATGTATTGGATATAGAATAATATTATCTAAAATAGTTAATTTCTCTGTGTTTTCTTTCATTACGGCTGTGTCTCGTTCTGGTATCAATAACAGCAGCCGTCTCTGCACAAAACTTGGCGGTTTGCACCTTCCTTTCAAACGTATTAAATACAGATGTTGTAGCACTCACATGAAATTGTGTTTAGGCTTGGTAGATCAAATTGTGTGTAGTAAATAAATGTATTTGCATGTTACCCTCCCATTACTTTGCACAATAAAATTGAAAAAAATGAAAATTGCACATTCATTAAGGCAAAAGTAGTAAATGAACAACAGGTGCTATCTTGCACTTTTGGAAGACGTCATTCTCTGTGCACACCGTTAGTAGATCAGCTTACATGTTAATTTGCTGGTGATGTCAAGTTTGAACATGTTTTTACGCACGCAAACCTTTAGTAAATCTGGTCCAAAATGTATTAGGGGTCCATCCTAATATATACCTCATCCATTACCACAATGACCAGGAAGGGTTGTGGCAAAGGAGGTTATGAGGTTTTCTGATTCACACAAACATTCCAGACACACACACGCACACATCTCCCACTTCCCTTCATGGGGTATATGTCACAATCCAAACTTGACTGTGGTTTAATTGAATCAAGTGGCAGTGTGTGGGTGTTTGAGGTTTAGGAAACAGGGGAAGAAAGGGTGTGGGGGTGGATGGTAAGAGTGTGTGTGTGTGTGTGTGTGTGTGTGTGTGTGTGTGTGGGTGGGTTGGAGGGTTAGGGTGGTATCATAGACAGAAAATCTGATCATCTGATCCATATGTTTATAAGTGCAGCCAGAGCTCTGTCTGTACTTGTGTGTGTGGTGGCATGCATGTGCATGTGTCTGTGCAGAACGTGTGGGTGTATATACACGTGTGTACAGGATTACTCAGACCTCAAGAGTCTTGATCCAGTCTGCGTGGCAAGTGACACAGAAGGCAGGTTAACATTTCCTTTAAGTTAGAATGAGGCATTTTTTTTCTTCTCTTCACAGACAAAACAAGGTTTATATAAGAACAGGGAGACAGAGGCGGGAGGAGGGAGGAAACCATAAGAGCAGCTGTAAAAATGTAGCTCTGGTTATTGTACATAACATATTCAAGTCATTAAAGGATATTAAAATCACACTCTTTAGGATGAAGAAAAAATGATTGGGATGTGAGGGAGAGACAGAGGTTGACTCATGGAGAAATGCTGAGTGAATGTCATGATAATCCCAGGGAAAAAAATAATAGCACTAAAGTACAAAAAGACCACAACAGAAGCCCTAAACCTCAACGAAGCCCACCACCTTATGATCACAGAGCAGTGCGGTTTATCTGGCAGGAGTTTCCTATGCTTATTACAGTCTTAATCTTAACCCCTCCTGTGTTCATGTTACAGCACTTAGGCCTACACATGCCTAAAAGATCAGATTCTTTGACCATTTATGGCACAGATTTGACGTTTTTCTAAAACTTATATGTCCATAGTGTCCCAGTGTGCATACGGTCACAAGGCTTTCAGAGTTGTAAACATATTTCTGTTTCCCTGTCTGAGTTAAGAGTGCTGAGCTGCAGACATTTACATTGGCTATTTGGTTACATGCAGATATCATGCCATTAGATTACCGCAAATGTTATTTATGAACGTGCATTACGTCTGAGAAAGTGAGAGATGGAAGGATGACAGAAAGATTGATGATATGGAGAGAAGAAAATGCAGAGAAACAGTCTAAGGGGAACAGAGCGTTGGACCGAGAAACAGACAGACAGCAAGGACAGAGATAGAGTGAGAGTCAGAGACAGAAATAAAGAGAGGGAGAGAATTAAAGAAACCACAACAGAAGCTGAAAGCCCACTAAGTCCCCTTCTCCTTATGATGGTGGGGTGTGGTGTTGGGGATCTGGCACAACTTCCTACAGTACAGCCCCTTTCTAAACATCTCATATATACACCCAGTCAGAGACAAAGTCACAGCTAACCACATCACAACGTATTTGTGTGTGTGTGTGTGTGTGTGTTTGTGGTTAGCTCAGCTGCTCCCAGGCTCACAGAAAGCATACGCTGCCTGAGCGTGTCAGAGCTGTCTCTTGATCTAACATGTCTTTTTATTGCCTAATCTCCATCTTTCTTCTTGTTCCTCCCTTCCTCCTTATGTAGCCCGCTTTCTGTCCTTCATCTTCCCCAATCACCCCCAACCATCTCCATCTTTTTCATGAAGGTCTGAATGTGACCTTAGTTGCTCTGGTGATACATGATCGTTTCCATTCATGCCAAGGTTGTCCCTTTTTCCATGCTTTCCCACACATCTTTCATTCTCTTTGGATTTGATAACTGACTAGCGAATTGAACTTTTGAAAGTGTTCTCTTTTGCTATAGATGAGTTTCAGATAGTAGCTAACCCACCATATGGGTCATTCGTGTACTATCCCAATGGGTTGAGAGTGTGACGACGGTTTGCTCATGAATGTTTCATTTTGGTTTACATAACAGTGGCTCAGCTCTTTGGTAGCACACACTGAATGTGTGATTACAAAATGCTGTCTGTTTTGCTCTCCCTCGTCTTATTCTATCTGTCACTGTCTCATACATTCTGTCCCCTTAAATTTGCCTCTCCTTTGCTTTCTGTCTCATTTCAAGAAAATAACATCATGCAATCGAAACATATCACCATCACACTATCACCCCCCACCACACACGCACACACACACACAATCTAATTTTTTTCTAATTCAACTTGCCTCTACGGCATGACATGTTACATTTGTGTTGCTAAAGCATTCACAGAAGGAAATAGTAGATAAAGGAACATAAATACAGTGGGCTTAGCAAAATATGGTAACGGTAAGAAAAAAATTAACTGCATACACAATTAAAAAGAATATGTAGAGTTGGTCCATTGCTCTGCCAAGGTTGCACAATCAATTTGTTGTTTTGATAATAAACGTATACATCTGCATCAAATTAAACATAGAAATATACACTGAAGAATACCTGAATCCTGTTTCTTTCTGTCTTGCCTTGAGGGAGAGGGAGAGAAACTAAGTTTCTGTCCTGCCATACTTCTGTGTTCCACAAATAGAAAAGGAAGCTTTTCATTTTCTGGCAAGGTTTTGAGGCCTGGAGTAACTTTTTCACAACTTTGGTGATATTTTGTCCTTATTCGTTTTTGGAATGGGCATTGGAAATACTGCATATGTGCTTTCTCCTTCCTGTGTGATTGAAGTAGAATCTGCAGACTGTGGTGTCAACTTATCTACTCCTGCTCTTGTGCTATTGGTTTCCAAGACCAGCTGTACGCAGGTCTCCTCTGTGGAGTCCTCTTCGGTGTAGGCTCCATGCTCAGGAAATGCTTGCAAAATATACAGAATTAAAGTTGTGTAGACTCTTCCGATGGAAGCAATTTTGTCACTGATTTAAATTTAATTAATTAGCCAACATTGTAATGTGAAAACTATTCATTCTTTAAATGCAACATATAGCTTGTCTCCTCCTCAGTTGGTGCATCTGAAAGCAAAACAACTATCCAGCATTTCCAGCAACTCAAAGTAATAGTGTATCACTTGCTTATTGGTTAGCAGGCAGCGGACAGTAACGTCTTTTTTGCTCTCCATAGGAGCGTTTTCCTTGGAATGTGACATCGCGTGAAAACAATGAATATACATACATGTATACACCTCGAACATTCCACAGTGCATTTTTTTAATTGGCATCTGGGTGAATGTAAACAGCAGCAACCAGATGATAATATGAAAGTTTCATCTTCACAATAAATAGTCTGAAATAGTCTGAGTCCATCTTGATTGCGTTTCAGCACGAAGCATCATCAATGTAAAACACAGAGTCCACCTCTTGTCATCTTGCCGGAATCTTGCGCTGACAGTTCGGAACATGGACCACCTGCTGAGTGCTTGATCCGGGATGTCGATGGGGCCTCTGTAATGATGTGGGCACAACAGTCTCTGAATTCCATCCCATTTTGCTCTTTATGAGCAGAATTATGTCCAAGCTGGACCAGCATGCCTCCTCTCCTGGTTCTCTTTCCTCTCCTCTGAGCGATCACTGCACCCGCCGTGGCCTCATCCGGTTGTTTTGGTCTCTGTGGATCGCGGTCCGCTGCTCATTAATCCAAAAACCGGTCTTCAGTTTCCAATGACTGTATTTATGTCAGGGGTTACATGTGTTTTGGCAATAAAGCCGGAAAAAACAGATAAAAAACAAAAGTGTAAGGAAGTTTGAAGGAGCTACCGGCTGCTGCTTAAGCACTGCCAGTTGCTATAGCACATAACCTGGGTATCTATGCCAGTGTAGCAATATTGATTATACTACTAAAATAAACATAAAGTCTGTCCATATGACCTAATTTCATCAATTCATCTGTAAAGGGTTAAACACGGGCCCTGTTTTCACATATTTTGTTGTGCAAATGTAGGTACAAAAAGATTTGGCATCTGTGCAGTGGAGGACAATTACTCTTGTCAAAGTTACATACACAAAAAGTGTTTCTTTTTGCCAATGACAGGCTCAGACTGTTGTATGAGGTGTTTGACAACATCATAGAAAGGAACTCTACTATTGACTCCCGGTCTGAAATCTCGTGAGAGGCGAGTTGTTGCAGGAAGAAAACTGTGGAAAAGGGAGTCAGAGTTGGAGAAAGGAGTTTGTGTTGGAGTAATATTAGAAAAAAAGTCTTACTAGCACTACGCACATGACAAACTCTTCCCCCTCAGAGTCTTTCTCACCACCCATATATGTGAAAATACTTAATGTGTTTCCATGCTGGTTCAAATGTCTATTTTTGCATCAGTTGTGGTCCCACCTCAGTTCCCTCTTCTTTATACGTAGCCACCACTACTGTGTATGAGTCAGGTTCATTTAGCCATTTACAAACATGGTGCAGACAACCACAAATGTCAGCGTATGTCTCCACCCTTTGGCATATATCGTATAGCTGGGGCTTTAACGCTCTATTTAACCTTCCACTGAATATAGTTGTACTCTAATCATGACGGGGTCATTAAACGATTTTAGCACCCATATGATACAAGTAATAATAATAATAATCTCCTTAATATTCTCTGCCTTTTATGCCATAACACATCTCCCTGTCTGCCTCTTATCTCTCACTTGGTCCGTGTCTCTGACTTACTCTCTGTTGAGGTGTCTGCGGTGGTGATAACTGTGTATGAGTCAGGCCTTCTGGTATGTTTAGCTGAGATTTTCTCTCTTTCGTTCTCTCTCCCTCTCTGTCAGGTCCTCTTGGCCATTTAGTATACTGTGAATCTGACAGACGATGCCCATGAATGATGAATGATGACTGGAGGTCTGTCTGATGCCAACAGAATGCATAATGCAGCATAGATACAGTGATTCCAGTCCTCCATAGCAGACACATGGTGCAGTTACTGTATCATATCATTGGCAGATTTGCCCTCAGCAGAAAAGTGTGACCACTTAAGTTGGAAATCACCAGAAAACACCATTCTTGTATGTTGTCCCTACCTGGAATCCTAAATGAAGCAACTTCAGAAAGAGTTGTTTGGTGAGCCTACAAATTCACAAATTAAAGCAGATGATGTCAGGAGTGGAGCACTTAATTTTATTTAATTTCCAATTGTAAATTTGAGACTGTAGAGAATTTTACCCCTAAGACCAGCACCAAGCTATATGTGTGCTTTGACCCCTACTTCACCAGCTGGATATTAGTTGTATAACTTTTCCATCCATCATTTCACAATGTTCAATATAAATAATGAAGTTTTTTTTTAACTTTCAGTTTATTTTTCATGAAGGCTTTAGAAGTACATTTTGACCTTTCAAAGGAGATGTGGGAGTGCATCTGTTCCTGTGTATATTATGTCTGTGTAAGTTTCGTGGAGTGGGTGGAAACAGACACGTATACATGTTTACACGTCTGTGTGTGTGTGTGTGTGTGTGTGTGTGTGTGATTGTGTGAGCTTAGTTATACCCTGGGTGGAAAGGCATGTATCTGTGCCTGTGCCTGTATGCATGCATGTGCTTCAGATGCCTGTAAGTACTGGAGATGTCTGTGTTCCAGTATAGAGGCATGTGCAATTATACTGGTGTGTGTGTGTCTGTCTGTGTATTCCTACTGTAGTATGTAGGTCACCAATATATTCCTGATGAGGTCTAGTCCTCTGGAGAACTCAAAAGATATGAGGGCCTAAATTAGACACTATTATCTGTGTGTGTGTGTGTGTGTGTGTATGTGTGTGTGTGTGTGTGTGTGTGTGTATGCGTGCGTACGTGCATGTGTAACTGTAAGAGAGAGTGAATTAGACCATTATCAGACAAGAGCCTCACAGGCATGCATGTTCAATTTTGTGCACATGCATGCTTTTACATGTAAAGAGCAGTATTATGAGTGTGTTTGTCCGTCTATGTGCGTAGGTGTTAAATTGCATGCTTTTTCCAACATAACGTATTGTATGTGTGTGTGTGAGAGAGAGAGACAATGACACATTGGTGTGGTCTGACAGGCTAGTTGCCTGCTACCACTGACCTGAGATTGTAAACCTCAACCCTCAGTTTTAACGACTGTTGGCTCAGAAAGCCTGTCCATATTGATGTTACCGAGCCAAACTGCTAAAAGGCCTCAAGCACCACTCCAAGAAAACTATGTAGCCATTGGCACAGCAGTGGCCATGTGTTAAGGTGTTACCAAATGCAGAAACACATAACATCCATAAGGGTTGTTTGTAGCATCACAGATGGAAATACTGATTTTATAATCTTTAAATTTCAGTGTTTTTCTTGCTTAAAATAGAATTAAGATGGAGTTTTGGAAGAAGTTAGGGCAGCTGAATGTTTTGACAGAGATGTTTTTGGACTGTAACACACTCAAATAATTCCATGCATAGCTCTTACATGTCTTATTGAGCACTTTTGTATGGCTACCATTAAAAGAACCAAGGACAGTGATAATGTGGTTTCTTTTAAGCATAGGGAATTACATATCCTATGTCACTTCCTCAATAGAAATGTGGCTTTCTGCATAGCTGCTGACCTAGGACAGTTTGATGAAACATAACACGTAATTCCCCTTTATTTCAGGATGTCTACATTTCCAGCCAGCCTACTGTCCTTAAGTCGCAGGGACAATACCACATGCAGTCAATCTGTCAAACCAATTCGGAATTTCACCAGAGCTCAGCCCAAAAGTTATATTCAGCCTGAGAGAGATGAATAGGAGTGAGAATGTCTACCTTTGAAAAGCTTCATGCTTTGACCAAATCATATGCTGTCACTCCTAAGCTTTAGAAGGCCTGCACTTTTCATCAAAGCCCTTGATGGCTACCTTTCACAGCACTGTCGAATACACCCTCAAAAGCTTCCCTCCCTCCTTTTCTCCCTTCCCCTCCCAAATCTCTTTCTTCTTTCCTCCAATGTCGACTAACCCTCTTCCCTGCCTCTACTTCCCCCTCCCTCAATCCTTCCATTCCCCTTGTCCTTAATCCATCCATCCCTCCTCAATCAAACCCTCAAATCCCTCCAGGTTTTTTTTTTTGCTCTGTGTGTGTGTGACTTCAGTACTGTCAAGATAGATGAAACAAGAGGAATTCAGATTCATCACAGTCATAACCTGCCATAGTAATAATCCACTACTATTCTTCCCATGTGGCGGTAGGTCGATGTTACTGGCCTTTTCGGGGTTTATTTGCATATTTGTTTCCCCTTTGTTTCTTTTGATGAATTATTTACTGCGGAGGGAATTGACAACAGAGATCACTGATGATTGCTGTCGCGGGTGGATGGGTGCCTTTCTCCTCTTTGTAATTATTCCCTTTTTTTCCTCATTTTCAATCAAGTTTTTCACTCATGTTCCCCAATGACAACAGACATGAAGTGGAAAAAAATGCATACATTTTAGCATTGCTAGTGGAACCTTTCCACTGTCTAGCGGGGACGCAGCTTCCTTTGTTGTTGTAATGATTACAGAGTAGGAAACAGCACGAAAAAAGAGGAGAAGGGAGAGCGTAGAGATCAAATGGAAAAATACTACAAATGTGCTGGGAGGGCCACCTCATGCAACTCCCACACACAGGACTAATGGATGAAAAGACTCACAAACACACACATCCTGCTCTTCATCATCCGACCAACCAAGGAACATAATTAGTGATCCTTTTGATTTAAGTTTTAACACAAAGTCAAAATTAACCTCCACAAGGTTTGGACCGCATATGTTTTTGCACACAAAACAACATCTTAACTGTTGCAATCACAATGAGTTATGTCCACATAAGCGCCTTGATTGTAAGCCTCAGACTGTATTCACAATGTGTACCAGGGGTCTACCAGATGAAGACACACTCATACACACACTCATACACACACACACACACACACACACACACACACACACACACACACACACACACACACACACACACACACA